>WWPM01013023.1:0-21109 GCA_023279145.1 Glomeris maerens | reverse complement strand
AATAAAGCAGTTCATTCCTGGCAGTACTTGATGGTGATACTTAACAAAACCTCGTCCATGAGTACAATTAAAATCTAACAAGGAACAACAGAAACGTTTCTAGTCAGATAAAATCTCAATAAAAACACAGTAAAAAACTCACAAAATCATTCCATCTGAACGCAGGACAAACGATCAAGATTAAGTATATGCTTCGAGGATCTGCGGAACCATTTCATCAGGGCGCTATTCACAGGGCCATCCTGTTCATTCAAGACTAGGAGATCACTGGTATTTTTATTCATTTGTATGAACAGGGTTTCAGAAGCATTCAATCTAAACCAGTTAGACTCGTAGTCCAGAACAAACAAAGAAACCTGTTTAGGATCATGGTCCCTTAATAATAAATGATAACTAACATGTGATTGCGGATTATTGCGAACATGTTCCCCAAACCGTACTTTGAACTCGCGACGGGTTTGACCAACATATACCCCACAGCATTCCCCACATTTTATAGCATAAATCCCAGACCTCCGAATTAAAGGAACAGTATCTTTAATTTTCGGTATAAATCGACAGATATTATTATTGGTGGGAAAAAAAAACTTTCACACCAAATTTTCGAAAAACATAAGAACATTTCAGCATTAAGCTATTGTAAGGTAAAATTGTAAAATGCGTTTCTTTATTAACTTGCACAGTTCCTAAAGTGGTTCGGTTCCCCTTAGTCCATTTTTGTTGAATTTGATTAAAAATCCTAACCACCCAATTCGGTTTAATATGATTCGCACGACAACATTCCTGTAAAAAGGCAATTTCTTTCTGTTTACTCTTTTCATCAAGTCCAAATTGAAATATCCGATACACGCCACTATAAATAAAACCTAGTTTATGAGCAGTAGGGTGATTTGAGTCCCAGTCAATAAATCTGGGGACAAACGTAGCTTTTCTAAACACCTCAGTATCAAATTGACCATCTCTCTTCGTAACCAAAACGTCCAAAAACGGGAGACAACCCTCATTCTCCTTCTCATAAGTAAATTGTATCTTGGGATTTATACGATTCACAAGTTGTACTAAGGTTTTCAAGCGTCTATCAGTTAGATTATGTAGAACGAAAGTATCGTCAATGTATCTACGCCACCAGCGGAAATCAGGAAATTTCTTCAACAAATCTATTTCAAAAAAGGACATGAAGATGTCAGCAAGAATGGGGGCCAGAGGAGAACCCATGGCCAACCCATCTTTTTGGTGGAAAACAGTTTTGTCAAAAATAAAGTAATTCTGGTCCATTACCAATTTCAAAAGATTCATAAACCCATTTCTCCAATTCTCATCAAATCCATTTAGATACAATAACTTATCCACCAAGGGATAGGTCTCAGTGAGAGGGACGTTGGGATATAAGGAGGTAATATCAAGAGATACTATCTTACGGTTACAGTCTTCTTTCTTTAAGGTGCGCAAATCCGACATGAAATCACTGGAATTTTTTACAGTATAATCCCTGGGTCTATCCAAATTATTTAAAAAGGTACTTAGCCATTGGGCTAACTTATGAGCGGTGGTGTTAATACCACTTACTATAGGTCTAACTGGACAACCCGTTTTGTGGACCTTTGGAAGGCCATAGAAACGGCCAATGATCGGATTCAAATTTATAAAGTCATTTATCCTAATATCAGGGGGGAAAACATGTTTCCAGTCGGTCAAACGTTTCTTTAACTCCTTTTGACACCTAGTCACTAAGGTCCATTCATCGATATCAACCACCTGTACATGCATAGTCCCGATGGTATCCCGGCATTTTTTCTGTCAAAGTTTTGCTTGTTTCTTCCATGGCACGCAAAGCGATTTTATCCTCTTTCTTAAATTTTTCCTTCCCTTTCACAAAATTATTGATGGTGACTATCAAACTATTTGTTAGTTCGGTTTTCTGCAGACTATGTAACCCAGTATTTTTCAAAGCATATTCGAGATCAACTATACTTCTCCGGATGTCAATGCCCTTGGTTACATTGAACTTAAGCCAATTATTCAAAACCTGCAGACAAGTCAAGTTCAAAATTACAGCACTCAAGTTCAAAACAAAAGGATACATCTCATGGAAATTTATAGCACGTCTTCTCAAGGTCAATTTTTGTTCATTATACGACTCACAATGTGGGTTGTTTTGGGCGGAAATTAGACTCCGGAGTTTTTTCCCCAAATGAAATTCTACCGCCCGTTTAGTGTCTTCAAGTCCAATCTGCATAAACTTCAAGTTTTGGTCCACCAAATTTCCTCCTGTCCTGCGGGTTAATTTCAGAAACGCATTTTCTTATGTTTTTCGAAAATTTGGTGTGAAAGTTTGTTTTTCTACCAATAATAATATCAGTCGATTTATACCGAAAATTAAAGATACTGTTCCTTTAATTCGGAGGTCTGGGGTTTATGCTATAAAATGTGGGGATTGCTGTGGGGTATATGTTGGTCAAACCCGTCGCCAGTTCAAAGTACGGTTTGGGGAACATGTTCGCAATAATCCGCAATCACATGTTAGTAATCATTTATTATTAAGCGACCATGACCCTAAACAGGTTTCTTTGTTTGTTCTGGACTACGAGTCTAACTGGTTTAGATTGAATGCTTCTGAAACCCTGTTCATACAAATGAATAAAAATACCAGTGATCTCCTAGTCTTGAATGAACAGGATGGCCCTGTGAATAGCGCCCTGATGAAATGGTTCCGCAGATCCTCGAAGCATATACTCAATCTTGATCGTTTGTCCTGCGTTCAGATTGAATGATTTTGTGAGTTTTTTACTATGTTTTTATTGAGATTTTATCTGACTAGAAACGTTTCCGTTGTTCCTTGATCGATTTTAATTGTACTCGTGGACGAGGTTTTAATCGTTTGCTCATGATGTAACGTCAGTATTGGCATTTCTTCTTTCCCCTTGTTGTAAGTTACGCTATATATATATTTTGATGGGTTCATTTAAGTTAGTCTTAAATGTATTTTATCAATGTAATAGCTGTCGGTGAGCCCTGATGATGGTTCTGGTTTAGAACTGAAACATGTTGGCTAAATAAAACTTTATGAGTACGGATTTATCTCCTCAATCTTCACAGTTTGACTCATAATATCCGAAGATGAATACGAAGGCAATTACTTTGTATTACAAGTCAGTGGTATTCAGACAGTTGAATAAGACAGTTGAAATGTTACAGTGGCGACGAGGATACTCTTGAACCTCAATAGTATCCACTATCATTCAGGGCATTTACTTCACTTCAAGAGTTTTCTTGTCTTTATACTAACAATTTAATACAAGTTTGTTGGAAATTTTGCAAGTTCCTCGGTCTAAGCACTAATGTTATGCAATCTAGTTGGATCCAGTTTTCACAAACCTGTTTTGAGAACAAAGGAATTCAAGCAAACAAAGGAGACAAAGGAAACTGAACATTTTCACCTACACTTCTGAACAATTGGTGCCAGATATGGATTCCACTCCTGCACACCTTCCATCACTGCTGCCTTTTGACATTTCTTCTGTTAGCCAGCGATGGCAGAAGTGGCTTCAACGCTTTGAGAATTATCTGGTGGCTGCAGGAATTTCTGACCACACCCGTAAACGAGCTTTACTTCTCCATTTAGCAGGAGAGCAGGTCCATGAAGTGTTCCTGACGCTAGGACAGCAACTGGTTGGGAAACCTGACCCTACTTCAGCTGCAGATGTTTACCTATCGGCCCTTCAAGCGCTGAATGCCTTCTTCTCCCTGAAGAAGAATGTGGACTTCGAAACCTATCGATTGCGACAATGCCATGAACAGTCGGAGGAAACATTGGCACAATACTGCACAAGATTGCGAACCCTAGCAACTACATGCGAATTTACAGATACAAATCGAGAAATCAAAGCGCAGATCATCTCAGCAATAAAGTCAACTCGACTTCGGCGCCGTGCTTTACAAGAAGATGGTCTCAAGCTTGATAGGTTGCTAGAGTTGGGGCATGCGATGGAGGTTTCTGAACTGCAAGCCCAGTGCATCGAGAAACCGACACTCCCTGACACGACTGCAGTGTGGCGGCTTAAGAAACCACAGAAAAGGAATGGTCAGGTGAAGTACAGACAGTCCACAAACAGGCGGCAACCTGGCGAGTGCCGCAATTGTGGTGGTCGGTGGCCACATCCAGGAGGAGTTGAGTCCTGTCCTGCCTGAAACAAAGAATGCCACAAGTGTAAAAAGATGGGCCATTTTGGAAAAGTGTGCCGCAGCTCGTCCAAGCTGACTTCCAAGGCTTCGGGAAAACGATTGCAGAAGGTTGCTGGTGTGAAAGACAGTCCGCAGATCCATGTTCCGCTGGATTCCTCCTCTGATGAAGAACCAGTCTATGTCCACAGCGTGACGTGTGCACGTGGTTCTGGGAAGTCTGTACAAGCACCATTGGCAGTGGTGTACCTTGATGGTTTCCAGTTGACCATGACCATTGACTCAGGAGCGGAGGTTAATGTCATAGACCAAGCGACGTTCCTCGCAGCCAACTCTCGTTGGGAACTGAAGCCAACTGACTTGAGGGTCTACCCCTACAGCTCTCGCCTTCTACTAAAGATGCTGGGAGAATTTACCTGCCAAGTCCACGCTCTTGCACACCAGAAGACTACTACCGCAACGTTTGTGGTTGTTTCTGGGAAGGGAGGTTCACTCCTAAATTACCCGACGAATAAGGCGCTGACTCTGATTGGGGAAATCAGGACTGTTTGCTCCAGTTTCTCGTCAGTGAAGTGGACAACCTCATCAGTCTTCGATAGCTTTCCAAGGCTATGCTCTTGGATCGGCCGTTTGAAAGGAATGCAAGTTACCATCCTCATAGACCCGATGGAAATGCCGGTGGCTCAACATTATAGAAGAGTCCCTTTCCACCTGCGTGACGCAGTAGAACAAGAACTTCAGAGACTCTTGGATTTCAAGGTGATCGAGAAGGCATCCGGTCCAACGCCCTGGGTGTCTCCCTTGGTGATGGTGCCAAAACCAAGGTCTCCGGGCGAAATCAGGCTGAGTGTCGACATGCGCTTCGCCAACAAAGCTATTTGCCGGGAGCGCTATGTCATGCCCACAATGGATCATTTGGTTTTTGCTTTGAACGGAGCCACAGTGTTTTCGAAGTTGGACTTGAAGAACGGATATCACCAGCTAGTGCTCCACCGAGATTCTCGGGTCATCACAACTTTTTCCACGCATGTCGGACTCTTCCGGCTCAAACGTTTGCACTTTGGCGTTTCCTCAGCAGCGGAAATCTTTCAAGATACGATCCGCCAGACGTTGGTAGGTCTTCATAACGTCTTGAACATTAGTTATGACATCATAGTGTTCGGCAGAAATCAAACTGAGCCAAATCGAGCCTGGAAGCCGTACTGACACGTTTACAACACAGTGGGTTAACTCTCAACCTTGCTAAATGTCTCATTTCTAAAAAGGAGATCAACTTCTTTGGTCACGTCTTCACAGCTGAAGGAGTTAAGCTTGATACTTCCAAGGTTGCAGCCATTCAGCACATGTCTGCCCCCACTTCTGTAAAAGAACATCGAAGTTTTTCAGGTCTGGTCAATTACAGTGGACGATTCATTCCACATTTGGCTGACCTCACCGCACCACTACATCTTCTACTGCGAGATGAGGTTCCCTGGAACTGGTTGCCAATCCGTGATGCAGCCATTGAAAGCTACGACGCGCATTGGTCAGTGACACTCTTATGGCCCCTTTCGATATCGTCAAAAAGACCTTCTTGGTGGTAGATGCCAGCCCCATCGGCTTGGGCGCTTTTGCCAAGCAGCAGAGGAGGGCCAGAATAGGGTCGTTGCCTACGTCAGCAATGCTCTTACAGAGGTGGAACAAAGATACTCACATATCGAACGGGAAATGTTTGCAATTCACTGGGCAGCAGAACATTTCCATCTGTACGTCTTTGGCACCCAGCTGACGGTCTTCACCGATCACAAACCCCCTGGTTGCTTTATTCAACAACCCAGGCAGCAGACTATCGGCCAGATTGGAACGGTGGATGCTGTCGCTGCAGCACTATCCCTTTTCGGTCCAGCATCTACCGGGGTCACTAAATCCCAGTGATTATCATTCGAGACGAGTTCAGCTGCCCAACACCCGCAGTGCCATGGTCGCGAAAAGTGTTGCCGACAAATTTCTCAGCTACATAGTGACAGCAACAGGCTCCGATGCGTTGACAGTGGAAGAGGTTGCTCGTCACACACAAAATGACCCTGTTTTGCAGATGGTGATAGCCTTGCAGTCTTCAGGCCAGAGGCCATCAGATGTGAAAGACAAAGACTTACAACCATACCGCCCCTCGAGTCAGAACTATCTTTTGAGGCAAGTAACAAGGTTCTCATACGACACCATCGATTGGTCTTTCCGGCCAATCTTCAGGAGAAAGCAGTAGCTCTAGCCCATAAAGGACATTTGGGCCTGACAAAAACTAAGCAATTGTTACGTGACAAAGTGTGGTTCCCATACATGGACAAGCTGATAGACAGACTGGTTGGCCAATGTCTTGCCTGCCAAGCTACGTCGGTTGTTCCGAGAACACAACCGCTAAAGATGTCTAAACTTCCCAAGGGTCCGTGGCAGCGGCTCCCAGCAAACTTCGTCGGACCGTTTCCAACGCAAAAGTATCTTTTGGTGGTAATCGACGAGTTCTCTCACTTCCCAGTTGTGAGACTTGTTTCGTCAACTGCTGCACTTCCTGTGGGTCGTGTTCTTGAGGAAATATTTGTGAAGTACGGCATACCTGAGAAGATACGCACTGATGGTGATCCACAATTCAACAGAGCAGAATTCAGTGAGTTCGCCAAGGCCATGGGATTTGTGCATAGGCGTGTTACTCCATTGTGGCCACAAGCAAACGGCCCTGTAGAGAAGTTTATGTCCTCTTTGCGTAAAGTGTCACGCACTTCCATCCTTGAAGGAGGTCCCTGGACATGTAACTTACATAGTCTGCTAATGAATTATCGAGCAGCTCCTCGCCCTACAACAGGGATAAGCCCCGCCAAGTTCTGTCGAGGAGGCCTGGGTTCTATCTGGACTCAAGTTGGTAGATTCAAAATTAATTGTTCTACAATTAGTGGTTCTGACATCTGACGAGGCTATTTGATTGAGCCGAAACACGTGTAATGTCTTTGCGTTTGATCATAGTGCTGTTACTATGCAATGCACAAGAGCGTAGTGTGTTACTACGTCTTGGAACCAAACTTTGGGTGAATGGATTTTTCCAATTTGACTAACTGTACGCCCAATGGTCAACTGCTGTAAAAAGCATAACGTTGATTCATAATACCATATATCACTGAGAATCTTGTGACTAGTGTTTATAACGCATACTACTGCAGATCGATTACACGCTTTAGCAATTAATGAATCTGCACCAAAATGGTTTTGAAGAATTGCTATTAAGATCATTAAATCTGGATGGAAGTCTCCTTCAACTTAGTTTGCCAAGTGGCCAATTGAAAACTGACATTCATCAGAATTCTCTTGCAGATAGGAATACATGTGTTTCATGGCTTTATCAACACTTGTGTATGGTCAGTGAACTCTTTCAAACCAGTGGGTACTCTACTGTACAATTTTTTATGACATGATTCATGGTGCGGCATCAGCTGCTGTTAAGCCAGTTCCTTCCCATTGATGAGAAATGCATTGAAGTATTTCTTGTGCCCATTGTCCTCCGCGTGTTACAGCGTTGCAAGTGTCTCATGGACAGTTTTCCACACAGAACCACTTGATCCCGTCTTGCCAAGGGGAGTTTTGCCTGCTTCTCTTTGAAATCCTTAAGTATTTCATTGCAGCAAAGAAAGCAGTGATTTTTAAATTTAAATGTTAGATCAGATGATCTGCCCAATGGACCAGGCGCAGGTTTTGATTCACCTCGTTGGAAGAAAGCTGCAATCAGCTTGTCATTTTTATAATGCTTTTGGCATGCACTATACACTCTGACTTATGTCAGGTTTTTCAAATGAACTGTATGTGCTTTGCATTTATGTTCTATACTAGACTTACGAAGTCTATCCACACCTCTCTTTCAGTAAATTTATTTTATCTTTACTTAAACTTTCATCAAAGATGAAGCACACAGCTCTTTGCAAAACTGACAATAGGGCGTTTCAAGGCACAGCTTATAAGCAGAGAAACGTCTTACTAGCCGTTTTGGCTGTTAAGCTGAATGTTCTGCACATGCGCAGAAAAGACGCCAGTTGCTTTTAAGTTTGCGAGAAAAAAGGCCAGTTGAGAGAGGCTTTTCCCCGAAATTGGCACTTACTTCGCGATCTCGTCGTCAAATCAAAATGGCGGACACCACTCCAATTCGAGCGAGTGTCATAGCTTCAGGAGAAAAACGAAGACGAAAACCTTCTGAGGAACAAAGGAAATCATTCATATGGACGGGCAGTTTGAAGATAAGTGATATTCGGACTAACTACAATAAATATTTCGTGAATTAAGTTCTATTTTTAAAATTTAATTTTAGTTAGGCCTAGTTCATTAATTTGCAGCGTATGGTTTAAGGTTTATTGCATGTAAGCACAGCTCTCGCAACATAACGCTTATAATTCGGCTTAAGTTTTCACCACTTTTAAGCAAAGTATGCTTATGTATACCTTGAAACGCCCTATTGTTTAGGCAAACAAGTGACCCACATCTTTTCATTGATCATTATATGTTCCTAATAAAGATATGGGGAGCATGAATTATTGATGTCACATGTCAGGTGCTAATTGTAGAAAAACTACGCATTCGCAGACATGGGTTCAGAGGGACTTTATGTCTTGTTTTGGTGTCAGTAATCAACCACCAAAGTTTGTAAAAGTATTTGTGAATCACACTGTATATATGCAAAATTGTAGAAAATTTTAAGCTCTATACATTCGTCAATAACATAATTACCCCTAAAACGCACTGTAACAGTAACATTAAGGAAAATCTAAGAAAAGTGGGGGTTCTTTAGCGGTTTTTCCAAGATGGCAGAAAACGCACATTGGGTACAAGGTCAAAAACTTGTATTTTTAATTAGGAGGTCGAAACGTACAACACACCTAAAAATTAAAAGTACTCCAACTTTTGCATGGTGACACCGGATTTTGGGACAATTCTGATCTATATACAGGGGGAGTCATAAGAAACGCCAGTTTGAGAATAATTTGGGAACGGTTGCAGATAGGAAGTTGAAAGTGAAGAGGGAAATTGAGCACCGGTACTGGGCAGCTCCGGTACACCAACCGGAAGTGACCTTAGGCAAAAGGGTGAAGGTCAGCTCATAGGTGTATCTGTTGCTAACAATCAGGGGCAGCAACATGTTATTTTGGGAATCTTGATCAGACACCTACCCTGAGTGTCACCAACAATGACAGGTCGTGTCATTCAGTACCATATGGAACCAGTGTAAGGAATGAGGTGAACAAATGCCATCTACTTATAAATGTATTGGGCGCAAGCAAACCCTCACTGGCTCATTGGGACACGTCACCAGCAAACTTGGACATTCAGTGTGTGGTGTGCGCTGCATGGCGATCACATCATTGACCCCGTATTCTTTGGCTGTAACTTGAGCGCTACTTGATATAACGGCATGATATTGTCTGATACCTTGGATTTGTATTTGGAGAATGTTCCATTGGCCACCCTTCCTACCCTGTGGTTCCAGCAAGATGGTGCTCCAGCACATTTTGCTCACAGAATGCGGGACTTCTCAGATGATCAATTTCCTGAACGTTGGATTGAACGAGGAGGACCCGTGGTTTGGCCTGCCCGTTGTCTCGACCTGACCCCATTAGACTTTTCCTTTCGGGATATCTCAAAGCAGGGTGTACACAGAACCGGTAACGACACCAGGCAAACTGCGGCGGCGAATCCGTCATGCCATACTTGGGATTCCATCACAGACATTTGCTGCGGTGCGTGCATTTGTAATTACACAACCCCAGTACTGCATGCACATAGAGCACGTACTGTAAATGTCTGTCATGAACTCATCACTTGCGTAATGTACTTCATCTCCATTGATAAGTAGATGGCATTTGTTCACCTCATTCCTTGCAGTGGTTCCATCTGGTACTGACAGACGCTACCTGTCATTGTTGGTGACACTCAGGGTGGGAGCCCGATCCAGATTTGCAGAATAGCATGTTGCTGTTCCTGGCTGCTGACAACAGACACAACTATGAAATGACATTCACCCTCTTGCCCAAGGTCACTTCCGGTTGGTGCACTGGAGCTGCCAGTACCGGTGATCAATTTCCCTCTTCACATTCAACTTCCTATCTACAACCGTTCCCAAGTTATTCTCAAACAGGCGTTACTTACAACTCACCCTGTATTTGTGAAACTTATAAAAAAGGTGCATTTGTAAGCAATCTGCAAATTCAAAAATTTATTCAAAATGTGGTTCTAAATCAAGCAAACAGGCAAATTAAAAAAAATGTGAAAATATGTATTTCATTTAATGTGATTTTCAAATTCCGCATGCAGTTGAATTTTTCTAATTGTTTGGTACTTTTTATTTTTTGTGTGCCAACTTGGTGGCTAGTGATAATTCAACACTGGAATGCAGATTTATTTGTAAATTTAGCCTAGGGCCCGTAAATGAAAATTAACAAAAATGCTTTTAAAAACACGTTTTACAAATGAAATAAAAATTTTAAAATAATTTGCAAATACAATTACAAAGGAAAACGTGTGGTGCATGCCTCTATGTATGATCATATACCATGAGCAGGAATTGAATTATTTCCCTCTAATTGTATTTGTAGGGAAATGAAACAGATGAATGCTGGTGATACATCCCACATTTTCTTCGTAGTTGTAATTGTAAATTATTTAATTTTTAGTTCATTTGTAAAACGTGTTTTTTAAACATTTTATTATTTTATCCATTTTAGTTACAAGTTGTTTAAAGAGCTTTTGTGTCATTAGTATGATTGTCTCCTTGTTGTCTTGTGTTAGTATTTGGTTGTTGTGGAAGTATGCAGCGAATGTTTACGCTGTGAAGCAGCACGGTGTACGACAACACCACATAGAATCTAGGGGGTGTTGAGAACGAGAAAAACTACGGATGACGGTTTTGCCCATTGAGAAGAAGGCTTTCCTGAAAGTTTGAGAACGATGGGTGGTTTTGAAGTGGGTGAGATTTCGATTTGACACTGACCTCACACTCACAACGACATTTCCTACTGACAACAGACTCACAGACAGACAAACACCACAGCAAGCTAAGTAATACAACGTGTTTAAATACAATGGGGTTGACAGCGTAGAGGTCTGGGGGCAATTGCTGCTGCCACTGTACCCTCAGTTAATCCCTTAATTGCTGACAATTGTTGCCAAATCACTTGAAGATTTTTGAAATAATAACTTTTTTCATTTCTAAGTGTGGAATCAAATTCAGGCCAATATTGCAATGAACACGGCATTTTTATTTCCTGAAATAGTGCATTTTTAAGAAATTGCAATTTTTTTAAGACAAGACACCAATTCAATATTATTTAAATATGTTTTTACTTAAAATTTCGGGGAAACTGGACCCTTTCTCCCTGGATGGGAGCAAAATGAAACTGCTCAGAAAAAATTGTCACAGTTTGGTCATAAACACAGAAAAATTGTTGTCCATAGGAAAGCATAGGCAAAAATCCCGCCAGCTGGCGGCAGGCTAAGGCAGTGCAACAAGTGTTGACAGTCTTCTTAAACCACCGTCGAACTTGTTCTGCCATGTACATATTTGCAACAATTACAGAATGTTAGCAAAATAAATTCAGTAACACAGCGACATTTACAAGATATTTTGCACCTCTAGTGAACTACGTTCATTACCTGAGAGACCACAGTTTTTAAAAAGTATTTACCTGTAACATTCTGCCGTACGTCTTCACCAGTGGGCATGGGCCGCAATAATCTGTCAACTCGCTCATAAAATCTCCAGACATCGTTGGCCTGACCAGAAGGCAAATGTCTTGTCCTTACGCGTCTATAATGTTTCTTCAGATAGCACCACCTATCTCTTATCTGGGTGACACTTTTCATGAGACCGGCATTCCGCATTTTGCGTTCAATCTTCTCAAAGTAAGCTTGAGGTATGTTTTGTTTGTCCAAATCGATATCTCTGTTCAGGAACTGATACTGCTCAACACATTGCAACAATACATCTGTTTCTTCTTCTGTCCAAAAGTGTGATTGCCCATTACAATTGGATAACTCTGCTGAAGCACTAGCAGCAGCAGCCGCAGCAGCTGTTGTTGTTGTGGAGGAAGTAGGCATTTCCTGTTTGATGTCTGGCGTGGTGATGCAAACTGTAATGTTGCAACGAAAATTATAAAATATATAAAATTTCATGTTAAATTCATACACCATGCAAATCCCTTATCCGGATTAATTGAGACCAACAGTATTCCGGATAAGAGAACTACCTACACAAAGCAAAAGCTCAAAAGACAGAAAAACCTAATTTAAACTGTGTATTACCATAAATCTTCTTATTGAGTCCTGCCTCTAATTGTGCCCTGCACTCCAATACAGTCCGGGTAAACTTATAGAAAGTAGTAATAAAGCCCTGCCTCTAATGCTGCCCGGGGCAATTATCATACACTGCATTCAAATGAATGACTTTGGGTAATTTAACCGGTATCGATGCACCGAAATATCGATATAACGTCTGCTGGCTTAGACAGCGATAATCTTGCCCTCGTTTCCTAATAAAAATTTTTAAAGCTGACGCAGGTTTGCAATAAAGCTGTGAATGTTTCGCGGGCAGCTTTATTGCATGCATGCAGCAGGTATGCACATTGCAGCTAGTCATAATAAAGTTGCACTTGTTTGATTCATTTACATTACCGGTATTATTTTTGCACACAATTGTAAGTTTTCATTTGAGCCCTGTCTCTATTATTGCCCTCTACTCTAATTAAGCCCGGGTCTCAAGACTGTCTGAATGAATACAGCCCCGGGGCTCTATTAGAAGTTTTACGGTACTAATGATTGAAAATGAGCAAAAATAAATGCAAATAAATACTTTTTAATCCATGAAAAGAAGCCGAAGCGACGGATTCTTCCGCCATATTGAAAGCACAAAAACTGAAAAGCCGGCATAGAAGCTTTTATACGGTTCTTACTCCTGAACAGAGTATAATTGGTGGATAAGGTAGCAGGGTATTGGTGAACATCTTCACACGGCTTCAACAGAAGAAAATAGTCTTACTCTGTCAGATACGAGAGTCACTCCAAAAGTAATGCACACGATTTTTTCCTGAAGTTATTTCTCATTCTATAATTTCGCAATTTATGGAGTTCATAAATACATCCTTCCCGCCAGTGTTCAAATTTGTTTGAACCGTTCCTGCTAGTGGTGCTGGCATAGCATGTCTTCAAGATGGCTGCTGCACTCGACATTCATCAGAAACAACGTTATTATAGAATTTCTCTGCTGTGAGAACCAGATAGTGGAAAACATCCACGAGAGGTTGAAAACAGTGTATGGAGATGCTGCTGTTGATTGCAGTACAGTTAGACGGTGGGTTAGCAAATTACGTGCTGAAAGAGAGCACATCAATACAGTAGAACTTGGTTATAGTGGACTTCAAGGGACCGGCAAAAAATGTGCGCTATATCTGAGGTCCATTACATCCGAATAATGTCAAATATAAAATAATTGTTTCCAAACATTTTAGCCAACTCTTCACTCATTACACGGAGCAGTGGTTCAGAAATTGGAGTGTTTGCATATCTTTGCACCTTAAACCATTTAAGAAGAGCATCATCTACATCTCTGTTTGGGCTACGCATTTTTTTGAATTGGGTCCGTTTTCTTCAAATGCCTTTTGGATGCTTTCTTTTCTTTCCATATTGAGGAAATTGTTGATTTTTGGATTCCAAGCTTCTTTAAAACATCTGCTTGACTCTGTCCACTTTCAATCTCCTTAATAATCTTCACATTTTTCAGTAAAGTAAAAAAAATCTAGTCTTTTTTGTACTCATCATTTCAGCAACTAGTCAACAACTGAACTAGCATTGTTTAATTTTATAAAGTACAGTATCATTCAAATGCAGCATTGGATTTTGCCCATTGGCTCTTTAAAATCCAAAACATTTCTGAGAAGACATTGCTTAGAACATTTCGTAGAAGACAATTATACACCCTATCTCTTTCTGTAGTCAAAAGGGAACACATGCATGGGGCCAGTTTTTCTCCATAATATGGGAAAAGGATACACTTATGTACATATGTATACTATAAGTGCTAAATATAGGATGAATGACAAGCAGGTATGACCCTGAAACTGAGGCATTTTTGAGTTGGAAAAATTGGTGGTCAAATTCTGATGAAAATTGATTCAGTTATAATGGACAATTGCTGAAGGGACTACAAATCCGAGGTTGAATACATGGGCTGAATAGGATTTTTGCCAGGACCAGCATTTTGAGTGCACAACATCTGAGTGTCCATTACATCCGAGTCCTCTATAACCAAGTTCTACTGTATTTGAGATAATCCTCGCAGCAGCAGCAGACCCCACACTGCACCAACTCCTGAGAACCTGCACATGGTTAATGACATGGTTTGACGGACAAACGCATCACAGTGAAAGAATTGTCACGCTACATTGGAATACAAGAAGCAAGTGTTTGCAGAATACTGACAGCTCTTAAATTGAAAAACGTTTGTTCCAGGTGGGTTCCAAGGATATTGACAGAGGCTCACAAAGAAACACGGAAAACTGTGTGCAGCAAACTTTTGGAAATGCGTGGAAAAGGTGGAGATGACTTTCTTGCAAGAATTGTGACAGGTGATGAAACATCCCTCCATTATTTTTCACCTGAGACTAAGCGAACTCGCCGAGGAAACTAACATTCAAAACCGCACACTTGGCTGGAAAACCTATGGCTACTGTGTTTTTCGATTCTGAATGACTCTTGCTAGTGGACATCATGCCACTTCGAACCACCATTAATTCTGACGGATATGTAGCAACCCTAAAGAAACTTCAAGCTCAGCTGCATCGGGAGAAGCAGAATGTTTTGCTTTTTGCACAACAATGCACGGCCACATGTCAGTCACAAAACCACGGACGAGATCAGAAAACTTGGGCGGACAGTATCAGAAAACTTGGGCGGACAGTATTGAAACACCTGCCTTGCAGTCCTGATCAGGCCCCATGCGACTACAATCTCTTTGGTAAACTTAAGGAATCTTTTTGTGACACGAGGTTTGAAGATGATGACTCCCTTGTGAGCGCTGCCAAACTGTGGCTCAAACGTGTTGGTGTAGGATGAAAATGTAATTTATAAATAAATGTTGTGCACTACTTTTGGAGTGACCCTCGTACAATTTTTAATTGTGTGCCGAATACGCTTGGTTTCCCCGAACTTTGTCTTGCATGCCATTCAAAATAATTGTGTCAACGTCTCTGATAAAGAAACCCTAAATTAAAAAAACACGTTTTAAATGCAATAAAAATTAAAAAATAATTTGAACCCATTTAAAATTTACAACACCCGCAAAGGAAAACGTGGGACGCATTTGTCTCTGCACGAAAGAGATGTATATATTGCTGCGCCCCACGTTTTCCTTTGTGGGTGTTGTAAATTTTAAATGGGTTCAAATTATTTTTTAGTTTTTAGTGCACTCAAAACGTGTTTTTAAAAGGGTTTTTATTTTGGCATTATTTTATCCTTTTCAGTTATAAGTTGTCAAAAACTAATAACTAAAAAGGTAAAAATGTTTCCAAAAACTGTGTGAGTGTGGGTTGTAGCGCTATAGTTTGTTTATAAAACGTTTTCAAGCGTCCCTTGAGAACTCTGTACTAGTCGCTTATACCATAACCCCCTGGGTGGTGCTTGTACTCGCCAGCAAAGAATCCGTTACGGACTGGTGCACTGTTGTCCGGGGAGGGGGGAAGTGAAACGTTCGACGCTTGGTGTGTGTTGAACAACAATTAAATTCGTCATTCATTGCAAATACAGTCAAAGCCGTTTAACGTAGCCGCCGGCTAAGGTGGCCAGAATGGCCTAGGACCGACCAAACGCAGTGTTTTGCATGTTGGAAGCTCCGCTTAGCGTGGCAGAAAGTCGGTTAGCGTGGCCACAAAACCCCATTATGCTATGTAAATTGTGGGCTGGCCAACATTCTGCACACAGTAGCCATAAGAGATTTTGAAAGTTTTGCGCAAAATAGCGACTGATTGTTCCCAATGGGCAATTTCATCTCTCTGGCAAGTTGTGCACAATGCATCCCTCCGTCAGCAAGATATCCGAGACTTTCTTTGAAAATGAACAAAGCCTTTCCTTATGGAACATCTTAATTATCCAACAAATTTGGAAGAACCCATATCCACAAAGTAGGTTCCATATAAGATACAAACTTATGTGTTTCGGCTCACCAAGAGCATTCATGTGTCATTTGTCCTAAAGCAATTTGTTGTGGGCATGGATTATTTCATATCTGTTTGCATACAAGTAACCCAAATTGTAAATTAGCATTTCTTAATTTTTATTAGTATTTAAAAATGGACAACAAATATTCTGATGTGGTTAAATATCCATGTACCGATAAAACGATGATTGAGCAATCGATGTTAGCAATTTTTTAATAAAAATACAGTCAAAGCCGGTTAACGTGGCCACATCCGTCCTACCTGATTTGGCCACGTAAACCAGCTGGCCACGTTAAGCGAAATGAACTTTTTATGAAAAAATTGCTAACATCGATTTTTCTAAAATAGTTTTATCGGTACATGGATAATTTACCACATCGGAATATTCGTAGTCCATTTTTAAATGTTAATCAAGATTAAGAAATAGTTAATTTGCAATACGGGTTACTTGTATATGCAAAAAGATTTGGAATAATCCATGCCCACAACCAGGTGCTATAAGACATGACGCACGAATGCTCTTGGTGAGCCAAAACACATAAGTTTGTATCTTATATGGAACCTACTTTGTGGATATGGATTATTCCAAATTTGTTTTATAATTAAGATGTTCCATAAAGAAAGGCTTTATTCATTTTCAAAGAAAGTCTCGGATATCTTGTTGACAGAGGGATGCATTGTGCGCAACTTGGCCAGATAAAGATGAAATTGCCCATGGGGAACAATCAGTCGCTATTTTGTGCAAAACTTTCAAAATCTCTTATGGCTACTGTGTGCAGAATGTTGTCCTGCCCACAATTTACATAGCATAATGGGGTTTTGTGGCCACGCAAACCGACTTTTTGCCACGCTAAGCGGAGCTTCCAACATGCAAAACACTGCGTTTGATCAGTCCCAGGTCATTCTGGCCACCTTAGCCGGCGGCCACGCTCAACCGGCGGCCACATTAAACGGCTTTGACTGTATTTTCACTTCGCTTAACCTGGCCAGCCGGTTTACGTGGCCAAATCAGGTAGGACGGACGTGGCCACGTTAATCGGCTTTGACTGTATTGTTTATAACACGAAACGAAGTACGGAATACGGTTTCTCCCTTGGAAAGTGAGCTTTCGGTAAAATTTGATAGAAATAGGTGGTCGGGAAGTGGGTCAAATGTCGATTTGACGGGACGTGGAAGGGCAGACGCGCGGACAAACACCACAGCAAGCTAAGTAAAACGTGTTAATAATAATAAAATACAAAAAATTGTACACAAACCCCTACTTTCGCAAGAAATTAGGCGCTCCCTTATTAAGTTGGACAAAATTTAAAAAGAGTGCTATTCCTGGCATTTACATTGGGCCCAAAATGAAAACAGCCTTGTGTTTGACCCCAAGCTTCGCATTATGCATTTCGGTTTGGAAAATCTCCACAAATCAAACCAATCCTGACAGCAATTCAAATTGATCTCACTAGTCCTTCAACAACTCCAACCCGCTTCTCAACTAGCTCGTATTGTGTACGCTCGTGACCAATTCAGGCACAGTCCACCTGAACCCAACCCTTAGCTAGATCTTCCGGTCATGGTAAATTTAAGTAAAAAACTTGATCCGCACATCTTAGCACTGTGCTTGCTTATACAGAAAAAGAACTCCCTGCTAACAAAAATTAAATTCACTATGGAATTTCTTAGACCTAACCATACTCAGAAGTCCTGTTAGCTTTGAAATAGACATTTTCCATAAACCCACTCACTATCTCTCTTCGTTTCATCGATGGTAACTCATCCCACCAATTAGAAAGCAAGCATGCATTTATATACTCCGGTACCTATCGCATTTTTAACCTCGACCTCAACCATGGCAAAATCCAAAAAGAACTTGCATTTTTGAGGCATTGATGTTTCAACCATCTTGTTTCCTTATTATTTTATAAAATTCATTACAAGGTCAAGCACCGCGTAGATCTGGGCGTGCTCATTTCTCTCTCCTTCTATGCAAGAGGTATCTTTTTGGGTCTCCCTTTCAGTTTAATTGAGTCATTGACATGCGCACACGCACAAAGGAAATATGGCATACGAACCACATTCACCACCACTAATAGCCTCTCCCCTTTTACCCCAGACAAAAAAGATATGGTACCTTATCTTCAGAAATAAGGTGTATATTGCATTAAATGTGGGAACTGCAAGACCATTTGCATTGGTCACACCTCCAGACAACTTAAAACCAGGTTTTCTGAGAACATTAGAAAAAATCCAATTCACTTGTGAAAGAAAAAAATCAATTTTTTTTTTTAGATTTGTCTATTCAAAGATTGAATCTGGCTTGAAAATAGGAATTTTGCGGAAACCTACTTTCACCCCAAGATTCATTGAAGGAAATTCCTTTCACCATAACTCTCAAAAACTTGGTTTTGTATATACACTCGAACCTCTGTAATCCGGATCCCCTCCATATTCCGGACAAATTCGATTGGCCGGGACTTGCCCCTATTGATTAACACCGAGGATGACTCAAAATCCGGTCCGTTCATAACCCGCATATCGTACGAAATTCGCAAACCATTAACATACCTATAACACCTCCGTAATCCGGCTAACGTCTTTGAAAATTTTTTATGTTGGGAAAAATCTGCAGCCTGTCAAACATCATGACAGAATTTTCAGACTTTGGAAATGGTGCATGAAGATTATCTTCCTGTTTTAATAAATACAATTGAGCAAGAGAAAGATCATGATTATGTAGCAACATACGGGTATTAACATTTGACAAATTATTTTTCCGCACATGTTCCTTACACTGGACAACAAGTTGCCTTCTTGTTTGACCAACATTACAAAGTTTTCAACTTTAAGTAATCAACTGGAAGGAAAGAAATTGCAACCTGTGGTGTTACCTTTTAATGATTTGACCTTAAAATTTAGTTTTACTTTTCGTGGGTTTTTCCACTAACGATTTATTGAAAAACTTTTTCCCAAAACACCTGATTAACGTAAATCTGGTCGATGTTAATCAGTTCCAATTTCGACTTTCAACACAGGATTATATACAAATTAAAGGTTTATTGGAAAAGTGAAACTGATTTGGTAATAAAGTGTACATTGATTTTAACATGCACATGAGCAGTTGTGAATTCGTGAAATTGCATGAAATTTTGCCATTTTCTGGTTGCTAAACGGGGCCGAACACCATCCAAAATCTTTGATATGTTGTTCTTGATACATACACCTAACTACGAAAAAATTATGAACGGATTAAATTCAGGGTGACATGGTGAAAATTGCTGCCGAAAACGACACTTTTCGGGTTTTTGCCTGCGGAGGCGACTTTACATCGATCTATAATTTTTATTAATTATCACATAATCGCAATACTTTTTGATGTTAGTCAGTCGTAAGGATAAAAACTGGGAAAAATTACCAATATGCTATGGTTAACGAAATTTGAAATATAAAATCATTTAAGCCTAGTTCACATGCACGCGTCGGTTTTGCGCAGCGGAGCTGTGCTTCCCAAACAGCTTCGAATGTAGCGTTCATAACGCACAACACATGAACAACAATCAGTTCACATAGACGCGTTACGGACGCATATATGCTAGCGCCATCTATGTGTGGTGAAGTGAATTTAAAAGATTCGCTAATTATATGTACCACTGAAACGTTATTTTCGCATTGCATTCAATTAAATTTCTAAGTTGTATGACAAAAACGACAGCAATAATAACAATTCAACTCCTACTTATGATAAATTTCAACTCCAAGCATGCTTGTGCCAACTATGACGCACAAATTCGTGCGTTGGAGTTGAAAATTTTCAACTCGTCGAAACGCACGTTCTCACGACGCGCAATAGGTTGCGCGCAATACTGACGCAAACCGGTTCACATGCAACGCGCCTCGACGCGCCACGAGGACGCGCAAATCGGCCGCAACGCGCAATTTGACGCGTGCATGTGAACTAGGCTTTACAGGCAAACTTGAGACTTCAACTGTTCTGTGGGGCATAGTTTGCATGCTTCTAGCAATTGAAATATGAAAGATGCGTCATTTATAACCTGATTTTCAGAAAGTGCGTTACATTCTGAAGCTGAAGGTATAATTTCACCGAAATACAACAATTAGTGAAAGACGTATGCATTTTCAAACATCGCATTTTAAACTGTTGCCATTTTCAGCCTTCTGAAATTGATTTACGGGATGCTGTGTTCACAGCCATCACTTTCGATCCGCTTTGAATTGGTGGCTAATATTTGGCATACTTTTACACTAGATATGTATGAACATCTATACAAAATACCACCGAAATCCACGACAGCTCACTAGGGACCATTAGGCGTTTTGAGGTGGAATGACCCTTTTATAAAACTAGGATAGCCATAGAAATCATATTGACTTGAAAAAAGAATTTTAACAGCCGATTTAATATTTAATAAGCACACACCAAGGTCACATTTCATGGTGAAATTGAGGTGCGTCAGCAACACACACTTTGAAAATGAATATTGTTTAATTGGTTATGGTAAATACATTTTGAGCTTTTCTATCTCAAATTTCACGGTCTCCCAGACAATGCAAAAACAAAAATTGTTAAATATCATAAAACAAACAATATATATATGTTTAAATGTGGAATTTAACGACGCAAATTTGTGCATCAGCAACATGGAATTCACCAAATGTATAATGACTTGGATTTTCCCTATGCAGTAGGTGATAGAGCCCACAATGCGCCAAGG
>WWPM01013021.1:0-68623 GCA_023279145.1 Glomeris maerens | reverse complement strand
GGGGGGGCATTGAAATATATTAATCTGCGTCTTAGAAGCGTTAACACCATAAATTTGTTTACGGCGTCAATGCATGCCTCGAAGGCTTTCATAATATGCTAAATAAAGTGATAAATGCCCGAGTTTGGTGCATGTCGTAATTGTGGCTTTTCATTAAGTTTAAGCTTGTACATCCATTTATCACTTGTCGTAATATTGCGAGTCAGGATTTCTTCACTTTAGGAGACAAGGTGTTAAAATAAGTAATAGCAATTCCCCGAATTGATTGAGCAGTAGGGCCAACATTAGTTTTTCTTCTTTTCTTGAGCATAAAGGCGTATACTCATTTGATGTCGTACTCTTTAAGTAGCAGCGACATTGTCATCTTTTTTTTTAAGGGAAAGAATTTTCTTGATAATTCGGTGTGACAAAATTCGGCACTTTAAGTTCAAAAAATGCGTGAAATGCTCGCGGTTGCATAATAATCCGGCAACAATTCATCACCGGTTGTGCGACTTATTCGGTTATGCTAATCGAGTCGTTTCCTTATTTCTTTTGGACGTCATTGCATATTTATTAAATTTATAATCGCAATTTCAATCTTATTGTAGCTGGCATCCAAAAATGATTGCTTCAGCGAGCGAATCGATCAACGCCTAATTATTCATCCGTATTGCAACACCAACAAGGTCGTCGTATTCAAATGCGGAATAATAAATGGCGAAAACTTGGTTCGTACATTGCCCGTCTACTGATAAAAGGTAAGATGTGCATGTCTATGTATTCCTTTCATTTTTACCTTGAATATTTATTTGAGGCAATATTTAATAGCATTTTTAGTGTCTGCTATCGTTTAATTTTACAATGTGGAACATCGAATGTAATTAATTATAAGTTACAACACAACAATCATGTTGCTGAATTTCGATATGCTTTGGCGATGGTCATAAATAATTCAATATTTCGTTGTGCATATTCATATATGTAATTGTTCGCCATTGATTTCTTCCATATGAAATAAGTTTATACCATGTCCCAAAAAAAATCGGACTTTCACTGCTGAGTAGTACTCTTAAACTTGGACGGTGTATACGTATACGTAGATATATACTTCGACTGTGTGAATAATTACACATATATGATATCCGATTTCGATCTGAATTTGTTTTCATGCAATTATTGCCAATCACAAAATGGGCATAGCTACCAAGTTTTCATGCCCAGTAAAATGCAAATTAGAATATCGGATTCTGCAACAACCGCAAACGAGTGAATAGGTAACATTTATGAATGTGAACACTGTTCGGAATATATGTTCGTCAGTAAACCATTCTTGCAGAAAATCTGTTTGTAGTTCCACATAGATCTACCTGAAATGCTTTCTTGGGAGGAGGGAAAGAATTGCAGTGAGGTGTAGCAGCGAAAGTTTTGCCCCACTATACTTTTACAAGCCCATACAAGTGCAGGACAGCGTAGTGGTTAATCTCCATTGTCACTGGCGTTATTCTGGTATATTTCCTGGTTCCTGATTTTGGGTTTAAATGGCGTCACGCGACACGGACGATGGACATTTTTTCCGGTTGTAAACATTGTCATTTCCCGTGGATTAAAGGTGCATTTTTCAAAAACCTCTATAACCCACGATGCTCTCACCTTGTGTAGCATCTGCAGTAACATGCAGTTTTAATGCAAACGTAGATTGAAGTTTTAAAGTAAGTTAATGAAGCCGGATTGAGCAGAACGTTAAGTCCATATCACTTGAGGGTACATGAACTATGATCACACAACTGGGAATTGTAGCTGTAATTAACTGAAATAAACCAATTTGAGTACGCCTCAAAACTCGTGCATTGTAAGCCATAGGGCAAACATGGAGTTAGTGGTTGACAAGATGTCCGTCGTGTTCCCTGTGAATGGGGTACAGGGCTCGTACAATTTAGACCCGTGCCATTTCCTTTATTAATTTGTTCATTGCTTAATGAAATTTGCATTTATAAAATATGCTCTTAATGACTCGCACGCAGTATATTGATTGGGAACGAATAGTAATTCCAGGAACATACTGTAGGTAAATCACTTAGAGCAGGAAGTGCGGTCCACGTAGCTGGGGAAACATCGCGCTAAGGGGCCGTGCATAAATGACGTCAACAGTTGAGGGGGAGAGGGATTAGACAAAAGGATGATTTTTCGTGACTAAGGGGGGAGGGGGGGGGGGCAAGCCAAAAGTGACATCACTTTGAAATTTGCTTAATTTGTGTATGGCAAATGAGAGATGGAATTCGCTGAATTTGCGTGTGACAAAGGAGAGTAGGGGAGGGGATTTGATACTCCTAATCTCTCCTTATATGGGCATTGCAAGGGGAGAGGTGAGTGAGAATCATTTAATTATGATATATTTAGGCATTGAGCTGAACTCTAATTATAGATCACTCACTGACACCATGTTTTTAACCTTTTCGCTAGTCGATGAAAATCCAATTGAAATTACGTATTAGCAATTTGGAACATTGGCTTCAAGCACCTTTCGGCGATAACGATGAGTAAAAATTCATTATAATGTATATCAATAAAATTTACAGAAGTAACTTGTCGCTCGCATTTTTAATTTTTTCGGTGTCGTCACGGGGGGTGGTACAATACAAACTGATTATTGGTGATCGAGGGGGGAGGGAGTAAAAAATAGCGATTTTTTGCTGACGTCATTTGTGCACGGCCCCTAACAAAATTGGATTTCGCAAGATTTACCAGTTTTTTGTTAATGTTTGAGAACTTTAACGTTGGATGGCGCCAAATTCCGCAATTTCAGTTCTGTGTTCTCAAGACAAATGCTGTTCTTAACTTATGTCAAATCATATACTGTATTGATCGTTTACCCAATACTTCTCACTATTGTTTCATGCCGAAATGTGATTATTTTTTACGAACTTACTCTTTGATTTTGGTTTGATACGGAATTGTGCTATTCTAGCCAAATCATATCAAATTGCTGCTATAAAAATGTGCTGATATTTACTTAAATTTTGTTTCGCCGGAAGTTCTCGAATGAGCAAATAATCTGCACAGCCGTTTAGATATTCTGTAATACATTTGATGGTGCAATATCGCATCTATGTATTGACACAAATAATCACTATACCCACTTTTCCTGAAATTCCTGATCCATGTTTTCACAATGTAGGTTTAATATCTGGATTTCCTAAATCCATGTCACTCACGCATGGAATTCATATTGGAAAAACCTATATTGCAAATAATTGCGGAATTTTTTTTGCATGTGCATACAAAAGATTCTCCCTTCCATTTGAGATAAATATCTTCATTTTTATTTCGTTCGGATCGTATTCCTCGTTTCTTTTGATATATAGAGCAGTTTCAGTTTTCCTTTTTGTGAACTCTGCGGACTCAACAGAAATTCAATTTCGTCTCCGATACCTGTGGGCTAAAATAGAGAGCTAGTATAAAAGACACGGAAGGTTTCGCGTGCTTGATGTTTCTGAAGGCAATGCAAATATGCATCATTATTATGCTGTAAACCGAGAGCAGAAACCTGATATTCCCGTTGGTGTGCCCCGGGTTGCTTTGTCGTATGCTTTGCAAGGACCTCACTTTGCTTTTCGATAGAATTGGAAAACCGAGCCAGGGCTGCTATCAACCAATGTCATTACCTCATCGTTGCATCTTCCCTAGTGTAAAGAATTTAGCCCGAAAATGTTGCAGTATTCATTAGTTTGAGCCGAAATGATAAGGAAATGTTTTTGCGTGAAGGTATATAAGGGATATAGCGGGAGTGATAAACGCCTTTTTGTGTTGGGAGTCAAAGCTAGCTTACTGGAAGCGATAGTGTGCGAAGGATAGCAAGCTGAAGTCAAAGCTCCTGCTAAATCGGTTGAAATTGTTAGCTTGAAAATGAGAAAACCGGACTGGCACCAGTATTTAATCGGCGTTTAACACGGACCCAAAAGTTTGACTTTGCGTATACTGTTCTCTTCTCAAATCAATATGAACGAAACCAAGGGAGCTAGTTAAGTTGCAGTTGACCTGTCGCATATGTAATAAACACCGCCGGACATTAATATACCCATTATAAGTGCACAATGCATCATGCAGGGCATAGCTATACTTGTAAAGAACAGTGATTGCCAGCATATTATTACCGTACTTGGGTCTATAGTATGTTGAAATTACTGATTGAATCGTATAGCGAACGAGGATTTCAAGAACGGTTGAATATAAATATTGTGCGCACAATGCCGAATTCCATTGGCATTAAAAATGTTTATATACTGTGGGCTTGATGTGCGCCAAATATACGTAGTATACGAGTATACAGGGTGTTGCAGAATTACAGGGACAAACTGACAGGGTATATATTCCCTGCATGAAAACAAGACATAAAGTTCCTAACCCATGTCCCCAAACGCTTAGGTTTTTAAGTAGTACCGACAAAAAATGTGTCATCCATAATTCATGCTCCCCACATCTTTATTAGGAACGCATAATGTCCCTGAAATTCTGCAACACCCGGTATAGGGCTACAACGATAAGGCCAGTTGCCTTTTTTCTATTTTAGAATAGCTTCTGAAGTCATGGAATTCCCCTCATTGCACAAGGGCATGTTTACCGTCAGCAAACGATACAGTAGAAGCTCGCTAATCCGGACTTGGTGGGACCGGAGGTCGTCCGGATTAATGAAAGTCCGGATTAGCCAAAGTACATATTTTTAACTGGGAAAAAATTATTAATGCTTTGCATATGCTAAAAACAACCAATAAGCTGAAAAACAGACATTTATTTTATGTGTAAGTACTGTATTTAAAACATTTAACAAGGGAAACAGTTACATAGTAGGAGCAAAATAACCATTTGTGTGTTTTTAATATGTTTTATTTATGTTTTTTTAATTATTTTGCCAGTCCGGATTAGCGGGCGTCCGGATTAGCGGGCGTCCGGATCAGCGGGGTCCGGATTAGCGAGCTTTCACTGTAATTGTATCAGACTTTTTTGAGACCATGGAATTTCAGATAACAATGCCTTGTCCTAATGCCGACTTTGTGAAAAGGGCTGCGTCATTTGCGTCCTAGATTTGCGTGGAATTTGAATCGACTGCTTGATATCATCTTTATTTATTTTATGGCAAAGTGTAAAGAGTACCAAGAACGGTTAATTTATAGGGCGATAATTAAATTTCACAGCTTATTGCGTAGATATTGACATCACAGCTTGTCTTTGCTCTGAAACGCTATCTGTATAGGCAATAATGAATTTTATGCGAATTTATTGGTGCATGGGATTTAAGATCAAACCATTCTGACATCACTTTGGATGACCTTCGTGTGCCATTCCTTTCGATGTATGCACCAGCATTTGAAATTGCATTATGCCATGCGGGCAGGTGATTTCATTTTATCTGTGGCGTGGGATGAATGCCGTTTTGCCATGTTTGAGTGACCACATCCTTGGATGCGCATGAGATGAGCTTTTTGCTCAGATTGGTCCAAAACGAATACAAAGCTCTGATTATAGCCTAAAGTATCTATTAGGACTATTTCAATAACAAAAAATGCAATCCCAGTTTCCTGTAGAGTTCTCTGTAATCGATCGTGAATGCAGTCACAATTCCCTGTTCACAAATATGTAGAACTACTTGTATTTCCAGTTAAGTATATTGCATGCTTGCTATACAGTAGCCTACTTACTAATTCAACCGATGGAGATCATTAAATTTAACCAGTTAAACATTTTCTGCTTGTTGATATTTTTCACTCGCGTACTAGGCCACATTGCCATGTACCATGTCTCAATAGAAATCTTATGTATTTCGAGCATCGTGTGCCACGGTTTCAGCTATTTTCTGAAAAGTATGTTAATGAATTGGCATTCTGATTCTCTAATATTGCTCTTCAATGTAGTGGAAAATTTACTGTTGGCCCGGTAATGACCATTTGAAGGAGCCAGAATAATTTGCAAACCATCCGACACCCCGGATGCAACTGCTTTTCCATGGTTGCAATTGAAAATACAGCTGCTTAAATTATGCTGAATATAATTTCATCGATTTTAGGTTCCCAAGTAAAATTATTGATTCAGTCGGATATCCATCTGTTCATTCATTCTTAATTATGGCTCAGGGTAAATTCCCTAATTTCTTAATTCTTGTACGATTTTCTCGCATTCAGGCTTTCGTCTTTATCTTCTTCGAAATAAAAACTAGCTTGTAATCTTCAAGTAAAATTGGAAAATCATCCAATTTAAGTTTTAAATTGCAATCAAGATAAAAATGCAATGTTGTGCGTGCTGATCGAGCTACTTCACAGAAAATCTATCCTTTCCGCTGACTCGAGATTAATTACACATTCTTCATTGTTAATTAGGCCATGCGAGTAGGGATTCGCTTGGAAATGTTGGAAAAAGTGATCCTTGCGAATCGATGTTGACGTTCGTTACGTTGGTTGTCTTTTTTGGCATTGCCTATATGCCCTATAGGGAAGGACGCGAAAGTTGAGGATAAGATGAGGTCGCGGCTGCGCCTCGCATAAAAATGCTGCAAATGGCCTCTGCTAGGTGCCATGTTTGCGGTCTACAGATGGCCGTTTCAAAGCAAACGCTCAAAATGATGCAGGAGTCTTCTTTTTTATCCTGTGCCCTAGTTCTTGCGCCGTGGTGTGCCTTCCTTTTGCACAACGGCATTGGCTTTTTAAAAGGAAAAAGTCACCCAAGCAAGACTGAGGTTTTTAAATCGCTAGATTGCCGTTCAACTTTACACGCACCATTCGCCGTAACGATTGGAGGGCATGTCGTATATAAGCGAGTATAGTTCATGCGATTGAAAGGGCGATTTGTACGAGCCAAGTTTGCCTAATGCATAGAACTTTTATTCCCAAGGTTGCTTTTATAAATGTCATTTCCCGCCTTGAACGTATTGAATATACATGAACCTGATTCGGTAAGACTTCTCAGAATTTACATAATAGATACCATATAAGGAATTTTGCGAATTTATTTCCAGTGGTTGACGAAATATTTATATATGTTGATGAGATGCGAGCTTGTCCATATCGTGCAGTGTATATTGACAGAAATATGGGGATTAGGAAATCAGCTGACACTGCAAATACGATAATTTCTTTAGAAATGTCGGCGCTTATTGCACGACCAAAAGGAGACGAATAATTCTATAAAATTAAAATGCAAGAAACTTTAAATATACACAGTGGGGGGGGGGAGGTCATATAAATAAATAGGAAACGTTGAGGTAGTAGCAAAATTTTAATATCAAACGCATGATATTTCATCAACACAATCGTGTCATTTGCATATAGACTTTAGACTGTCACGAAACGAATATAATCCAATAATTTGCAATTCAAAAACAATAAATGTTTTCACAATGCTTGGCAATAATTACCCCCATTGTATGCTTTATATGCCAAAATTAAATATGTATACTTTGCAAATTACAACTTTATTTTGCTCTCGTAGGTATGCCTGTTCAAATTAGTTTACTTTGTTGCTTTTAAATTCCGAGCCCAAGGTCTACAATTCATTCTGGCTTTTCATTGGTTTCAGAATGAATAATTGCATAATTTCGATAACGAAAATGCGGATCCCATTTCATGTCATGTTGATGTATGTATTTGCTTTGGTGCTAATTGTAAGGCTACCAGATTTGTATCGAGATATGATTTGTTATTCTGCCAGGAAATACTAGAAAATTTATTTACACTTATCTGCATTACGTTTGGTGGCGTGGCTCCAAAGCAAACGCATAGGGGTCGCTTTTTAGATAGTTTGCAGATGTTATAAATGCACAGAAGCCAATTGATAATTATGATGCGTGAAACGTATAACGTAATTAAAACTGAGCGACACACAGCTTACATTTAACTGTGCAGCCAAATTTGCATTTTATTCCAGCGAATATTTTATTTGTCTTAATTAATTTGAATTGGAAATACTCTGATTATTACCCATGAACAAGTGTCGCTTTGAATAATTAGTTTTGCTAAACTTCTATAACTTACCATCTTTTTTTTGCGTCCATGCGAAATTTATCAATGGCTTACGGAACCCTATTGTATGTAGGGTACTTATTGATCTGTTATATATTTTATTTGATATATATGTGAACGCGAATTGGATAAACGCCCAATTCTGATTTCTTGTGCACTGAATAATGATGCCAGGAGGATAGTGTTAACTTGGCTGTGCATGGTCTTGCGCATTATTGCCAGCCTTTTGTCTCGGTTTCTGCGTCGTCCAAATATTTTGCGACGACTTAATCGTGTGTAGGCTTAGGGATTAATTAAAAGCGGCTCTCTTTAGAGTGCTTATTTCATATATTCATGGTTGCTGACGCCAATTTTGGGCCGCCGCATAATTAGGGGCAACGGTGCCATTTTGCCCTGCACGATTATGCTTTGCACACGCACCTGAAGTCGTTTCATTCGGCTATTATAAGCTAGGCGTCATTAACGGCCTTAAATTTCCTTCTTTGAACCTTAATTTTCCCCCACTTTTATACCCAAATTATCTGCGCTCGTATAGTTCTGCCCCATTCAACCTTATTGTTAAAACAACGAAACTGTATGCTGACTTTGTCAACTTCATGTATAGGTATTTTAATATTTAAGGATCCTGGGTTTTACCTCTATGTGTATAATTAAATTGTAGGTTTGCGAAAGAATTCCAATATAATTCCATAAAATATTTGTACACACATATTGCTAACATCACAATGTTTTAATACACCCGAAATAGATACAGTAAAACCTCGGGATCGGGTCACCCTCTTAATAGGGTCACCTGGATGATTGGGTCGCCAAGGGCAGGCACAGAATTTTTCTTCCATAGACTGTGGGTATTAGCCTGTTGGTTAATCGGGTCACCCCGGATATCGGGTCAAGGGCCGCCAGTTTGATCCCCTTGAGCATATGCAGATCGGATAATCGAATCACCTGGGGTTTGCTGTTGAGACATAATTGCCGCTATTTCCATGTTTGGACGAGTCACCACTTTAATTGCTGTAAAACGCTCCTGCTTTGGGCAAATTTTATTTCTCTAGCCAAGCGTTGGGTCATAGCTTCTTTGTTTGCACGCTACTGTACTTGATCAAGGAGAGCATCAAGCAAACATTTCGGTATTCTCAGCAGTGAAACAGTATGGCGACCAAAAAAACGTGTTGAATTGGGACTTACAGATCGAGTTAAGGTTATTGAAAGCAACAAATGTAGAAATAGCCATCGAGTGATTGTAAAATGCAGCGCATGAAATTTTTCAAAAATTTGTGATACATTGGTTAATCGAGTCACCTCATAGATGGGGTCGCATTGAGGCAGGACCCTTGGGTGACCCCATTAACGAGGTTTTACTGTATATTCTATCCTGGTCGTTTACCTCGGATGACATAGCCGCCATGATTAATTGCCAACTACTTTACTTGCGAGAAACTATTGGGATTAATTATGCTATTACATGTGAACTGTCGTCAATTCCTTTTCGGAAGAAGGAATTCATTGAGCTGTATTGATGAAATAAGTGCTGATAATTAAATGACACTTCTCTCATGCGTGGAATTTTTAAGGTACCATTTATCCTTTAGCATAGCAAATAAGTTGTAATTTTGAAGTTACTGGTTTTTAGATCGGCAAATTCACGTATCTCTAACCGCATATCATTTTACAGAATCTATTTTTGACCTAAAATATCAATGTTAAGTGATAACAATTGAAATTGCCACCAGTGAAGGATAACTTTAGGAAAACGTATTACTTTCTACCATTTTTAGTATAAAAACTGTGAAGAAATTGTTTTTGCAAATCGTACTATAAACAAATTATGTAATCATCGGTGAAGCAGTGGAAAAGTATAAATCATTGAGTTTTATTTTCTCTGAACTCGTATATATTTTGTGAATTTTAGAGCTTCTATATTTGCAAAACCAATTTCAATACTATATAGAACACTTTCAAAATTATGTGCAATCATTCTCTATAATGTATTTGTTTTAGTGAAATCGGAATGGATCTAATATAAATTGACGTTTGAATTACTGTATGCTCCACTGTCATTTAGCAACCGAATTTATTATGCATTCCTGCAACAAGGACAATGTTTATGTACTTGGTTTAGTGTAAATATTAGTCTATTCAACGCTACAGGAACCATACATTGGGATTTATTTGCTTGGTATTATCCTGAGACACATTTATGTAAATATTTTTAAACTACACGGAAACCAAAAGTGCTACAGAAATGTGTGCAATATATATTATCGTTCGATATACTATGTTATTAAAATGCTTAATTCGCTTCAAATACTTTACATATCGGTTTTACCAACTTCACCATTAATTTTAACAACCTTGTTTGTAAATTCCAAGCAATTTCTACACTGTGTCCCAAAAAAACTCCCACATTTTTAATTGTTAATAACTTTGCGAAAACTTTATAGAAATTTATCAAATTTGGCAACAATATACATGAATATATACCGTGTTCTACAATTTTTTTATTGCTCGTAAGAGAAAATGTTTAAAAGAATCTAGCTGTGGGTCAAATTGGAGTACTCTTTCCATTAACAAACGTTCTGGAACTTAATTTTGCTTGCAGGTAGTTTTGAAAACTAAAAAATTCGCCCCTCGAATACGATATCTTTCGCCAGAAGATAAGGGGTGGAAAGAAAATGGCATCAAGAAGCCGGTGCAAAGAAAGCGGCATTAAATATTCATTCAGCTAGTGAATAAAGTTCAATACGGTCTGAACAGTAGCCTGGACTCAAATAGTGGCCGGCTAAAAGCATAAATTATGCAAATAGATGCCCAGGCGGCTATACTATTCGAACATAAATAACACTTTTCTAAAAGTAGTGCATCTCTCAGAATTACGAAAACGAAACTTTTTAATTTTTTTGCACATAGTGCGGCAGTCGTGCCTTTATGCACATGTAACAAGACTATCGCGTGCGTCATGTTCAACCGAAGATGTTTTAAGGCGTTTGAGAGCGTTGACAGAAATAATTAAAAAGCAAATTTTATTTAATAAGAATGAAATACATGTCAAGTTTTAGCTTTTACAAATTTGTGATTTAGCGTTCGTGGCCCCCCCAACTCCTGTGCTAAAAATGTGGGGGGAGGCAACTGCCCCAGCCCCCCCTTCCCCCCCATCCCCCCTGCCAGTTTCGCAATTTATCTACTTGCAATTACGGCTTGTGTGCACAATGATGCTATTTTTCTTCGTGAAATTTACCTCTTAGCATATTTTACCTCGTGAATTTGCAAAATGTTATGTTTTTCATTGTTCCTAGACCTATACATTATGTGAAAAAACTTTGAATGAGAAGAATTTCCGGATTCAAATGTAATGGGCGTATATCCTTCGGAAACGATCGATGTTGAAAAATTTTGTCGGCATGATGCTTCAAATTCCCGGGGTTCGGCTAATTACGAAGCGTGTGTAGACAATGTGCAGCAAACTAAGCCGCTATGAAATTTTTTTATGAACGCTTAATTGTCGGAAAATTAAAAAATGGTGGCAGAAAAATGCATCGTGCACTGTCGTTCAATAAAATTTGTACAAGAATAGCAAACCAGAAAATTAATAATGCGTGATCGAACTAAAGCAAAAATATGAACTATTTCGGGAATCATTAATATTATCTATTTTCATTATTTTCCCTCTCTTAACCTCTTCGTTACTTTCCTCTCATCAGAATATTCTGACGAAAAATAGGATGTGCTACTGGTATGCACGCTTCCTTAAATTCGCCGTGTTCTATACGCATATTTATCATAGTAATATTTTGAAGAATTTGTTTAATGCATGGAAGACTACTTTACCTATAAGTGGTACTTATTTATGATGCTTTCGGCTTGCATTTTTAAAACGCAAAATATAACCCACCTGGTCACCGATTTTGCACTTGTCCTTCCAAATTTTGTTAAAAAATATAGTCTATTCTCTTGGATTAGTGTGGTCTTGTAGCAATTGTTATTTTTTTGTGGGGAAAACTATTGTATATATTCCAAAAGATCTGGAGTATCGCAATAGTACATAATTAAATTTTGTCTCACAAAGCAGTTTTTCGAGAAAATAAATAATGAAATTTTTAATATTATTTGGACAGAAAGAGGCCTGATTATGGATTTTCTTCTCTTAAAGTTATATAAGTATTTGTTGTATCCTTCATTTTTTGCAACAATAATTATTTTTTTTATGGAATACGATGTGATTTTTTTAACTTTCAGAGCAAGAATAACTCGTATCACACTACTTAATATTATTCGAATAAGCTTTCCGAGTGGATAGCATCTACTGTTGAATTTGCGTTGTGACAATAATGAGACCGGTATTTCAAAGGATCTATGCCAATATTGATTTGAACAGCTGCGCATATTTTGTGAGCAAACTGCATATTGTATGCTGCTAGTATGGGCTACGTGCTGATCGACCAACCTTTTAATACAATAGTTTCAAAAAATTTTACACTTTTGCCAATTGGTTGATTTGCAATTCTTTTTTATGTTCGTCCTTGTGCGAAATCGATACGGAAATAGAAGGTATGCAGCTAGGGGTGAATACAATAATAATGTTATAGCTTACTCCGACATTTAACGCAATGGTTTTAACAATTATTTGTTTATATATGTACATACGAGACATGAAATATGAATTTTAATAAACTAACCACATCGGCTTGCGTGGTCTGGTACTGAGGGGTTGATTGTTGGTATAGGAATAGAATGCAAGATCAGTATCAAATACCAAATCTTCTGTTTTTCAAACTTTATTGGTTAGATCTATTTTTCTTCCAGTGGGCTTCTTTTAGTATATAATTATAATGCTTATTATGCATGCATAAACCTTGACATTGATGCATATTGAATTCGGGAATGAAAAGTTGAGAGATATCGTGCAACTTGTATACTATTTTTGGAAAGTAAATAAATGTAGTTTACGGTAAAATTAAACTGAAAGTAATAATTCTGAAGTGTTATTGTTTATTAATATACAATGACGAATATTTGATCATTCCCTGTTTTGCACCATACTGCCATCATACTGGAAATTATTACGGAAGTTAACAGAAAAACAGCTGGAACGTAAATACTATTTGCAAATGTTTTCCATGCAATATTTGCAATTGGAAAATAAATGCATTAACTGTAAATTGCGAGTGCATGTTTCGCGTATTTAATTCTTGGTATGTATCACGTGCAAGTATTTTCACTCAGCACATGATTTCCTGTAGATAATTTCGTATTTTTGGTGGATGCAAGTTGGATGATTTTCCCATGTCGCCAGGAACAGTAGTTCCTGACAGCTCAATTAATATTTCACTCTAATTTAAGTAGTTAATGTTCTGTAAGACAGACTGTAAAAGCGTTTTTACTCACGTAAAACGCCATATATGACCCCGAAATATCAATAAATTTGCATCTGGCAAGAAGTTGCAATGCGAGAAAATGGATGGAAGGTTGTCAGAACGTAACTTGGGTGAAGTGCGATGGATGCATTTTTACCCAAGTGAAGCCATGCCACAGGCGTACAGTCATGAAAATTGACAAGGATGTTGCTACATTCTTTTATTTTCCTTCTTTATCTCTTCAAAAAATATTTTTTTCATCATACTCGTCTTGTTTTCAAAAAGTGAAAGACGAATTACTGTTCGATCGATTTGAATTTAAAAATCATCTAGGCGCAAGATAAAGACTGCTTTCTATAAAAATTGACCAAATGTTTTTGACGACCTCAACAATTACCTCTTCCTTCTTACCAAAATGGAAGTGCAATGGTTTCACTTTTGGAGATTGGCCTTTCTTTTTCCTTTTTATATCCATGCATTTTTTTTAAAGACATCGATTTTTCTTAAAACCCATCGATTGCTTTCTGTTATACGTCGACGTTCGCCAGCTTTGAATCGAGGGAATAAAAAGGCAACAACAAACTTAACGAACTGTGAAGATAAGATTATTCTTTCAAGCATCACGTGATGTGGTAGGCGTCGATTGGAGGAAATACGAGCACGTCCATTGAATAATGCTCCCACATTTTAGCTATAGGATGGCCAATTTATCAGTAAGGAAGACATGGTGTTTTATTTTTTTAAATGAAAGACGTAACTTTTTCAAAAATTAGACTTTAGAGGTCATGCATATACCTATTATCGCGGCAACTCTAGTATAGTTCGCAATGATGGTGCAAGTTGTTAACATGTAATTTAATGCCTACAAATTTTTTAGAGATTATAAACAAATACGAACTTACGCGCTTGAATTTGATACACTTGTCAAGATGTGGAATACACTGTTATTATACAGCTGTAGGTCAAGATATGAGATTCACAGGATGGGAAAGATCAAATGGGTGGCAACCTTACTCTTTCTAAAGTTTTATACTTAAGTGTATATGGTGACGATCTGTGTGCGAGCTAAATTTGATATAGCTAACGAATTTGATGGTGTCCAACCAAATAAACAAAATGAGTGGTTGTGGGATTAATGATTTCTTTCGTAATGCCAGCATTAAAAGGAGTACGTTTCTTGGATTCATTGAATGTCTATTCTGGTGAAGTGGAAACCAATGATCTGGATGTTCTATAATTGCACAATGATGACTATACAGGGTGTTTCGTAAGTAGAGGGAAAAACTTACAGGGTATATTCCTTGCATGAACACAAGACATAAACCTCTTATGAACATATGTCCCGAAACGCTTAGTTTTTTAAGTAGCTCCTACATAAAATGTGAAATTCATAATTCATGCCCCCCGCATCTTTCCATTGATCATTTATTAAGGACTCGTATGTGTTCCTAATAAGGATGTGGGGAGCATGAATTACGGATGTCACATTTTATGTAGGTGCTACTTAAAAAACTAAGCGCTGGGGACATGGGTTCATAGGAACATTGTCTTCTTTTTATGCAGGGAATATGCCCTGTCAGTTTTTCCCTCCACTTACGAAACACCCTGTATAGCCAAAATTGCAAGAATGTGATTTCTAAATTTGAAGTGTTAATTTTGACAGATGTAGGATTACACATTGAGTTAAACTCCTCAAGGGTATGTTAAAAGGCACGAGTATGCTAGATTTTAACGATGATGGTTACAGCTTATTCTGTTCATAGCTATATTTGACCTAAAGTATATATAGAACGTAGTATATGTTACTGCTAAAGTGCAGTAATCGGTTCATCTGCAGCCTAACGGCTTTCGCATCCCTTAAAGTGCGAAATTTCACAGTCCGGCCGCTTTCTTAACTGCAGTTAGATATGGATATTATAAATATCGATACCCATTTCCATCCAATATGTTATTTCGGTTTGTGCGCGTCTTGTCGCCGGCTGTTTGGATTTGTGTATCTATCTATCTATCTATATATATAAAAATGAGTTTGCTGATCACTTGGCTTCGCAACGGCTCCACCGATTTCGATGATTTTGGTCCCGTTGGGTTCATTGTCTCCAGGACAAGGTTTATACAACATAAAATTTGGGGAAAAAACAACCTTTTTATACGAAAATCCACAAAAACCGTCGTTTTTTCGTTCTCATCCGGGCAACTGCGTTCGAATTTCGGAATGGCATGGCATTCCGAAATTCGAACGCTCGCATTCAGTGCATTTTTCCCACTCATTCCAATTAGTCAATTTTTCGCATCATTACAAACTGTGGTTTAAATTCAGCAACCACATGCGCCTTTCACCATTGAGTACATTTAGTGAGTGCATTTCATATCTTCTAATTTACCATTGCAGTTATGTAGTTTCGTTTTTACAATGGCTTTTTTTACAGCAATAAGCAACGTCTCCGCCGTCCATTTCGTGAGTGCATTTCATACAGGCCCAATTGATAACAAATCTAGCATTTCCCAAAATATATGTTTCATGTCAGGTGTGTTTAATATTTTACTTCAGTTTCAATAATTAATCCATGTTACTAATGTCTGAAAAGCAATCGTGGTTCTTCGTTTACCCATTACAAAATGTTGCATTCCGCAATATATTTGGAATTGGAAGTTTTTTTTATTGTGTGGCCATATTGATGGCAACACATCATTCAGTACAATAGGAACACATATCTGCTCAAATTGAACAAACTCATCAGAAATCTTTATTTTACTGTGAGGAACCTTCATCACAGCCTGAATACAGCTATTAATATGGCCACACAATAACATCCTTCAAATTTAAAAGATCTGAACGAATGCAACATGTCATGCGAAAATAAACAAAAATGTTTGCTTTTAAGAAATCATTATTAAACATCATATTTATTTAGTACCATATTATATACATGACATCAAACATTAAAATTGTTTTGTTTCAATTAGGGACCATCCATAAATTATGTCACACAGGAGCAGGGGGAAGGTACACGGAATATCGTGACAAGCTATGACATGGGGGATGGGAGGGAAAGGTCGTCGGGACAGTTGGTGGGTGGGCAGTTGCCCGAAAAATAGCCATTGAGATTTGAGAAGCTTGGACCACGTGAGAAGTGTCCTGCTGAAATTAATCATGGACAACAGCGTGATGTCAAATCCATGGGAAGAGATTGAAATTGATTAACAAATAAATATTAACGTATGTACTGCTGACTGGATTGAATTGTTTTACGCTTTGGATGTTCAACGTTCATTAATTTTGTTTTCAAATTTTTCCTGCTGTCAAAAATATTGACGTGACAAGGGGGTGGGGGGGGCTGCAAAAATGGCATGACAATGGTGTGACATGGGGGTGGGAGGGTCTAAAAAAGGACCTTTTTTGCGTGACATAATTTATGGATGATCACTAACCACAGCACCGCGTGGCCGGGTACGGCTAGTAGTAAATATAAATGTTAAAGGTTAGATTAGGTTTCCTAACCCTTAACATTGATATTTTCTATATAACTGCAGTTAAAAACGCGGCCGAATTGTGAAATTTTGCACTTTAACGGATGCGAAAGCCGTTAGTAACATATACTGTATATACTCTTACATGATTCATTGCATGTATTCAGAGAATAATTGATGGCTGTTTGTAGGTCCGATGGATAGTAATAATTTATCATGTGATGCAAAATTTCATACAGTATATTTGCATTGACTGTTGGCAAAGCTCGTAGGCATATTCTGCGAAAGCTTGTGTGTATTGGTTTTCCGCTTTGGTTGGATTATAATAAAAGGCCAACGCCAATTTTGTGGAACCATTTTCAAGAAGCGCAAATGCTTTAAGACTTTCGATTATATTGAACATATTAGAAATTTTAGTAGCGCATGAATTGTTTTGTCATTGTCGAACATTTTCTATCAACGAATTTGTGGGATGCGAAAACCGACAGATTTTAAAATTTGGCATTCGAGATGATCAAGATAAATAAGGCATTGTAAGATATTGTATCACACAATTAACAAGAATTTCGAATGAAATTTGATATTTGCATAACGGTAATTCGTAAGAGGACTAAAATGGAATGCCTAGTATGGACAGAAGCTGCTTAGGAAAACATTTAAGAATGTTACTTTCAAATTATGCTGTGCACACGTTACAAATGTTCATTACACGCAGTAACGTAATTAAATAAGACTGGGCGGTGTAGAGTATTTTTGGATTGTTATTGGAATGGATGGTAGGCGGACACTATGGAACTAAGGAATATTTATGGTGGCTCACGTGGAAGGTTTTGTGTTTCGGCTACAAGTGTAGCGCCATTTTCTCGTATGACTTCAACACATTTTGGCGCGACTTTAGATTCCCCTAAGTGCTCACAAACCGCCCGGAAAGAGTAATAAAGTTCGGTGAGGCACAGCAACAGCCTCGAATGAGCGAAAAGAGAAACTTGAGCTGGATATGGTCAGGCGTTATATCCCTTACAGTAGTATATGGCAGTAGTGTAGTGAGAAACGGCATTTGTTTCTCGTTTTCGTCCTTGGAAAAACCATTTCCATCGCCGTCTCTACAGCAAACATAAGCCCTTTCTTTCAACGAGAATGATGAAAAGTCTGTCGCTAAAATCGGCTAGCTGTTTGTGCCTCAGTAGCCTCAATTGGCCTCTATTCTTCTTTTTTCCTCTTTACTATTCCGCATAATAATTCACACAATCGTACTGAAGTTAACGTCGAGTGCTTCTTACAGTTTATATAGATAATCGTCTTCGTACGTATTGAAGAGAAGTGTCAGCGTTCGTAAATCTTGGGCGTGTGAAAAAGAAAGCTGCCAGAAGCTGGTATTCTCCTGTATCCTGCAACTCATTACTCTTTTTCTCATCTTGGCCGACGACTTTTGCTATCGCTCTTTTCTGACTGTCGCTCGGTTATACTGCGAGCTGCATAATATATAACTTGGCTTCGTATAAAGCTTTTGGGTTGTTGGCTTTTTATATCTCACCATGAAGAATGAGCACCTGGCATAAGATATGTGCAATAGTAGATTTTGCGACTATTTCGCAAGAAACACGACTTTGCCTTTTCACCAATTCTGAATTGCTGAACTTGCTCCGGACATTAAAATTGCATACAACTCTTGCTTCATTTCAATGAACACCTCTGCCAGCAAAGGTGCATAGGCGAGAGAATGGAAGCGAACGAGAGAGAAATGCCGAGAGAAAACGAAATTTGCAAGCAAATTGAGGTGAATGTTGGAATTGGAATGATGGGAGGAACATTTCACAGGTTGTCTTGGTTGGCGGCTTTTCAATTGGAGCGGCTCGAAAGCCTCTGGGAAAGTTGAAGTTTCTGAATGCTGCGCGATAGAAAAGCTGAATTAATAATGGAGCAGCAGCAACTTGGAAAAGAGGATAAGCCGAGCATTCAACAAAGTGGGGTTCGATCTGAAGTGTGCTTCTCTTTTGTCTGTCTGCCCCCAATTTTCGCTTCGGTGAATCATTGGCCGCAGATCAGCTGGCGATTGCACATAGTAGTCTGCTTTCGCCTGATAATTGCTTAGCAAAGTTTTCAAACTGTCAAACCTACGTACATTCTAAACACTTTTTGCTTCTACTGTCTTCGATTATTGAGTTTCGTCCGAATCACTCATTGTTAAGTCAAGCATAACCTCTATTCTGTGATGCCGTGTGACGTAGGTTTTTATATAAAGAGGATATAGGAAATTGCAAAACCTTCAGACCCTAGAGGTTTGAAGATATGAAAGAGTGGTCGCTGCGTGTATGTAAAGCATAGGATTTGTGAAACTACTGGAAAATGCTCAAATGCAGCCATGTGTAATGGAGAAAATGTATTGCCTGTGGGAGACATATTTGCTCGCTTTTTATGAACGCATAAAGGAAAGTTTTATTTTTTTGCATGTATTATCATCTGCATTGATTCTAAAATAACTTCCTGATGTATATAATTGAGTGGCATTGATGGACCGAAATGTATAAATTTGTGTATAGAGATATATTTATTTAGTTTACGTGATCAACATACCGTATTCGAATTATCGTCTTTTCGTAACTGCACGTTAAGAAAACAGTTTTAACGAATTTCCTGATTAGATGTGACAATGCATCCAGGTTATTTAAGTAGGACATGCATACGTGTTGAACTTGTCTAGGTGCAGATTAGTGTAGTTGTGCGCGTATTAAACGCAGTTAATTTCCATGCACTAGTATCATTGCGAATTTAAAACGTTTTATATAATTTCACCGTTTTAATTCTGTATTAAAATACCTGAGAACTTTCATAATTGATATTTCGCAAAATAGCTTGCAAATTGCAATTGAAAAGAACATATAATTCTGTGTTTATTATGTTTTGTGTAAATTTATCTCAAAAATATCTTTAGGTTTTACAAACTTTTCTTAAAAGGTAAATCCACTAAAGATAATGTAATTATTGTATTGAAAAACATTGGAATGTATTTTCACAACATTATAAAAATCTGAAGTAATGTAGCAGTAAAATTCATGATCGTATCCTCCACGCATGCATTTTGATTCCTGCATGGGGGGGGGGGGGGGGGAATTAGCATCTTTGTGCAATATGAAATATTCGGAAACGTTCTGGAGAAAAATTTCAAATAAACTATACTGGCTTTGATTGAAAACTTTTGGCACCTCGTCCTGCGTGTCAAATTTTGTTGCCAGCTTTGCCAAGATTTCCGATAATCTAATAAAGGGTGAAAATAACATGATGAAAACAATGTGACACAGCATCATTTCTTGCGCGTTAGATTATTGCTCTTGGACACTCCCCAGGCCCTCGAATTGGGATCCGCATGTATACCCGTATCTTGGCTGACACTTTTCTTGAGTCGATATCACCCAGAACACGTTGTATACATTTATAGGTATTGGATACCTGTGTTTCAATTTTTTATGCTAGGACGTCTCAACTTCAATAACACCCATGAATGAACGGATTGTGGATAGACACGTGGAGTGGTCAGCGCACAACTGTCACAGATAATAGCAGCTTTTAGAGAACGAGTGGCTGCCAAATCGAAAGCGATGGTAAAGCGCATTTGTCCTCTTCCATATCTTGGTAAGTCTGCTTGATGTGTATGTTGTAATTAGTTAATGTCGTTTTATTTTAGGCTCTGTGCACATTCTTGCTGCCACAATAACTGAAATCAATATCATAATAATTCTCAAAATTTATACTCGCGTATTCCTGAAATGCGCCATTACTTTAATTAAATGGGCACATTATGATAAAATAATATATCGACATACTTTTATTGTTATAACATTTTTTAAATAATCCCTGCGATATTGAGAGTAGAAGTAGTCTTTTGTGCAACATGCAGTTAAGAAACAATTTGTCATTTTTTGTTGTTTGTAATATCTAATAACCTCAATGCAAGTTCTTAAAGTTTCCAACGAGCTTGAAAAACAATCTGGTGCAGCTAGATGAATGAGAACGTGGGTGAGCAATGGATTTCCTTATCGAACACGCGAATTGTGGGATATAGGATGACACTTTAGGCTCTGTCGGGTTCCTGTGATAATATTAATGGCTGCCGCAGAGACGATAAAAGCATTTTGTCATGGCAGATTTGTACTCCAAATTCTTAAGTTTGTATGTATCTGCATGTACGTTCTTTGGCACACATTCGTACATACACTGGAAATATCATATACTATTGGTCGAGATACATCAATGTTTACTTTGAGTAATTTATCAATAGAGAGAGATGAATTGCAGTCCATGGACGAGAAACGCGTCGTACAATTGATACAGGTTTAAAAGAGACTACAAAATGTAGCTGAAATTCGTTTATGAGCGTTGCACCGCTTCTCTTCTCATATGCGGATTATGGGTTTAAATTATCATCCGCTGTGTTTTCACGTTATTTTCACAATGATTTCTATTTTTAGTAGAAATCTCGATCTTTTCTAGGATTTTGTAAATTTCATGTTGGACTTATTAGGCAAGTGTGTGGGCCAGTATTTTTGTGACGTACAACTAGATTGGACTTTTCCTACAAGGAAAAATCTTCACGTGCTCAACTTCTTACATTAGGGGTACTCAGACGACAGCTTCGTTGTTCGTCAGTTAAGCAAGTTCGCGGAATCTGGCGAACGACCTTGGAATCGGCCAAACTGCAAAATCACGTGGGCGGAAAGCTCGATGCTGATTGGCCAACCCGAATGCGAAGCCGTCGGCAGACCTGCGAAGCTAGGAGGGCAGGTTTCGAATCCGCGAAATTGCTTCACTGACGAACTACGAAGCTGTCGTCTGAGTACCCCTATTATTTTCTTTCAGTTAGTTCTAGCTTCGTGAACTCCCTTGTCTGAAATCTTGGTCGTGGATGCATGCGGTACACATAGTTTTTAAAGAATGCGAGGCAATTTAAAATTGCATTGACTCTTTAGTCAAGATTCCCTTTTGCAACTCTTAAAATTAGTATATTTAATTCCAACTTAATAAGTGAAATTGTTGTCTAAAATGCATAGTAGGTTTTCTTAATTGCGCTTTGCAAATCATTGCGAAACTTTTTATGTAATGCAGCAAGTCAGAAGCGAGTGATCTGCTTGTACATATAGGCAAACAAATTTTATAGGATTCGATGTTAAACAGGGTGTTGCCGAATTCGTTGGACAAACTGACAGGGTATATTCCCTGCACAAAAAGAAGATTTAAAGTTCCTGTGAACCCATGTCCGCAAATGATTTGTTTTTTTTTTAAGTAGCACCTACATAAAATGTGACATCCATATTTCATGCTCCCTACATCTTTCCATTGATTATTCATTATGCGTTTCTAATATAGATGTGGGGAGCATGAATTTTGGATGTAAAATTTTATGTAGGTGCTACTTAAAAAACTAAACGTTTGGGGACATGGGGTCATAGGAACTTTCGTCTTTTTGTGCAGGGAATATACCCTGTCAGTTTGTCCAGCGAATTCGACAACACCCTGTATAAACAGTATGAAGTAAATGTAGCAGAGAGAATTTATATTCCACAATAGACAGCAGTATTGATGTTTGGAACAAGTTGCTTGCTTTCGCAATACTCTCTACTAGGCATATGGCTTTTATGCTGTGCGTGCTTTGAAAAATTCCATGTGAAATCCTGAAAATTTTCATGTATTATCGTGACGGATAACATGGGAAAGCCAATTGGCCTACAGAGTAAATTAAATTTACATGAATAGCTGAAATTTAAAGTTGAAGTGTAGAATATTTATTAGTTTGTGATAACTTATTAACTGCTTAGATGTGCTATCGAGATAAATAATGATCAATAAAAATTAATGTATCTATACTGTTTGAATGTATATGTAACTTGCTACTATTGATTTCATGCATCTTGCTGTTTTGTATATTTGGCTGCAAATATATTTTACTAAATTGATGCATTCCACCAACATTTAAGAATTTCAGAACTTATTGGATTGCATTTCAAAATTCCTGTGTTTGCTGTTGACAAGCTGTTTGTTTTCAGCAAGGTAGAAGGTTCAATTCAAATTTTGAAATGTGTGCGTGCTTAGGAAACTATGCAATAATATCGTGTTCCAAAAAATTGTGTAATTACTTTTCAACTATGAAAATATTCAAAAATGTGTTCCAGTAAGTCCATTACATTGTTCTGTAATTTTTTATTTTTACATGACGACACAAAATTACCAACTAGCCTAGCTTCTTATTTGCCCTAGCAAACCCCATCACATTGACATCCCAGAAAATCGGATTGAAATAATCCATTGGTATTCGAGCTTCTTCCCAGCGAGTGTGGCCCTTGCTGACCCTTTATCTGACAGCCGAAGGAAACTCATCAATAATTAACGAGGTGTTCGTTTATCAGTCACGAGTATCCCGACAGTTTCTTGGTTATGCTAAGGCGGTGACCATAATAAAGTACGAGGTAAGAAAGAGGTCTGGATCACAAAATTTTACTAAAGGGAATGGGCTTGGAGGAGGTTTACTCATAATTGCCTGCGTAGTTCAGAAGGTTTCCGTATTAGCTCCCTGTTTATATTGTAGTCGTTCAAATACAAGTTCTAATTCAAGCGTATCTGTTTATCCAACTAAACGGGGGGATGGGGGCAATATTTTCCCAGATTTGGTCACTTAGCTTTATGGACGCAGCCTAATAATACCCCGTACAGACATGGAATTTAGTTGCCAAGTAAGTGGTTAAAGGCCGTTAAGCTTCAGTATATGTGAACGCACACAATTACGTCATTTACAACTAAGAGGATATAGTTGGCAAGTATCTTAGCCGAGTTCAGCAGTGCATTTTGGGATTGGAAAGAAATTGACAGTTCGATGCTCATCTCTACTCGATAGTTCTCTTCCTGCAGCTTGCTTCAAAATAAAGATATAATAAACAATACAGGTCATTAATAATTGTAATACCTTAAACAAAAGCTCCACTATTTCCACTTTCAAAATTATGTTGCATAACCAAAACATCATAATAAATTCGTCGAAATCTGACGAGTCCGCCATTTTATTGTCAGTAAAAATTACGCAAACATGACGTCATAATTGTGAACAGAATACTATATGTGAACGCGACAACAATTAGCTCCTCGATTATCTTAAAGGGTATTAAGTTAGCGTCTACTAAGTTAATAGACACTAGCGCATGTTTGCACGGGATATAAGAATGCATGAAGAGGTTTGAGACTGTGATTTTACATGCATCGAAATCTCTATGAATTATATCGAGAAAACTAACATACGAGTATTTCTTTAGAAGTCCGCTACCACCGAAAGCGACCATCCGAACCATCTATGAAAATCATTTCCCTCATTTCGAGATTGCAGCAGGTCTGAATTGCAATCACAGTAGCCAATATGAAAGGACTGATTTTTTGAAGTTCTCCAGTGATGGTTGCCATCGATTCCTCAACCCATATTTCTCCCTCCATACCTTGAGCGTTATACTATGTCAAATAAAAGGTAAAAAAACAGAATTAAGACATTTGCATGAAAAGCAAACATTTTCAATGTTATTTTAGTATTATAAATACAGTACAGTAGAAATGTCTTCGTGATACACCTACATATGTATACATAGTTTACAGTAAAGGGACGTCACTCGTATGCAAATTTCCCAAATTAATTATTAATATACTCAAAGCAATTTTCCCCATTGAAATTAATTGAAATGCAATTAATCCGTTCCAGCCCCAAAAGTGCTACCCCTAATTGTTTTTTACGTGTTTTTGAAAAAGAAAAATGTATTTAAATGACAAATATTGTAAAAAAAACAATACAAGAGAATAACTTAAATGCTACTGTATGCTTAATTTTCGTCACTGCTTTTCTCTTCACTGGTCTTGGCCTTTTTTTCGCCGGATTCAAAAAAAAAAACTGTCCAAGGAGGTTTGTTTCTTCCTCCCTTTCAGAATGCTGGGGAAACGAGTTCGGCAAGTGTCATTAAATAGCTCCGATACACGACCAGTTGCAACTTTTTCGGGGTGTTTCTTTTCCACGAACTGTTAAACTCTCTCCCACATTACTCGTATATCAAACTTCGCTCACTCGACATCTCGTATCTCAAATAACTCGTATGTTAGGGCACTCGTATCTTGAGGTACCACTGTATATATAACGAAAAAATAATTTTAATAAAAATATAACTTGGGTGTACATTTTTAAAATGGCGCAAGTCTTACCTCCTTTGAAGATAAACTACTTATAGCATGGAAAATCCAAGCCAATAACGTTCTTTTAGAAAAACGCTATCTGCCAAACACGTTAACACTAGAAAGGCCGGGCAATACCCCATACCTAGAAAGGCCAAAGCAGTCATTTTGACTTCTGCATTATTGATTGCGTTATAAACGTTCAATAATAAAAATGTAACTTTTAATTTTCTTCTTTGAATTTTACATTATGGAATAAACTTGCAACTGTTGTTGTTTGGATGTTAATCTTCATCGTCACTATCACTTGCTGAATCAATATTTTCACGTTCAGATTTATTTTCCGAAATATCATTGAGCACAGCTAAAATTGCTTCAAATTTATTAGGCATTTCAGACATGTCTAAGCAGTGAAAATGATCCAGAATGCCAATTGAATAGCTAACGCTAGATTACAAGCCCAGGCATGTTGAAACTGTCATCTTTGAGAGAGACTATACAAGCAGAAAAAAACACCAGTCAAAATGACTGCTCTGGCCTTTCTAGGTATACCGGCTTATATCTCTGGACATAAATTTCTAAATCATGGCAAATTGAGTACACTATGAAAACATCACAAAATATCAAATGTCTAAAAAGCAGGATTGTGTACCTCAAATAGCGTCGAAATAATAACACTTCAAAAATTCAAAACAGTTAAAATGACTGCCACGGCCTTTCTAGTGTTAAGCAATTTAACTCTTTAATTAGATAACACTGCCAAAATGGCAAGTTATTCAAATTGAATATACTATTGCCAATGCATCTGCCATTATCTCTGTATAAGCTAATTTTTATTTTATGCTCATTTGCAAATTGAGTCTGTTATGCAGGTTTAATATTTATTGCATTGTCATTTGTTATTTCCATATTGATCTGTGCTGATGTATTGAGAGTACTATTGCAATCCTTTTGCAGAAGGATTGGTTTGGTTGTGAGTTATTTTAAATTCACGGAACTGGAATGAATAATATTCAATCGGAAACGTTGACCTGGAAGTATCCGCAAAGCTTGGAGACAAATCACTACGTCCCGATTTAACTATGCAGCGATAAATGTGATGGATCGTTCTGGATTTTCTAGGTGACATTTCGCAGCAACGGCGGCAATTGGTTGGTTTTTGTTTGTAGCCATCGCCAAAAGAATAGCTACTGCATTGGGCACGAATATTCATCATTATGATGGACGTGTGAGATGAAGCCTGGGCGGAATTTTTACAACTTGCTAGAGTCAGTCTAATATTTTATATCGGATCGGGGAAAATTATTAAAGGGCTCGGCGTTCAGTTGCTGACACGCATGGCCCAGGTTGACCGCAACTGACGGATTTAACCACAATGCACATACGGAAAGTATGTGCTTAGGTGGTGATTTGCCGCGTTCAGGAGGTAATTACATGTATACCTAGTCAATTTGATGGAAGGAGTAGGACCAATGTTCGTGACGCTGGTTTTCATTCCATATTGACCTTGTATGTCGTGAATAACTATTTGGAAAAATTTGTAGCTTAGAAGAACTAAATACGAAATTGTGGGTCCTACTTATTAACGTAGATTTTTAACACCTAGAAGTAATTTCGTCTTGTAATGAGGTCGGCATCTAATTAACCTACTTGTAAACTAGTTCCATTGAATTGTGATCTTTAAAAATTATATATGAACATCATAAAATATCTGCTAATTTGGTTGTATTTACATTTGGAAAACGTGTAATATACTTCATTTTCCTGGACGAACCTGGTGCCCAAATCCTCTGTGGCAAGGCTAATGCCACTATTCATTATGTCCTAGCTTACCGCTCCCGGCTTCTCCGCTTCAAATGTGGTGTACTATCACTTTGTTTGTTCAACTTTTCGAATTATTCCTGCTTCGGTAATTTCCGCGGGTGTGCTCATGTGTAAGTCGGACTGGCCTTTTTTTCTGCCTTTTCTGTTGTGTACTTTTTCAAAATAGAAAATTGAAATTCAGTGCGGATCTTCGATGGATCTCTAGAGTAACCAATATCGAAGATTCAAGCAGGATTCCTCCATCTCGGCGACTAACACAACCCGGTTGAAAAGATATAGTTGTTACAGTAAGCTTTGACAAAATGACAGTGGTGCTGCAGAATTTTCGTAATCATATGAAAATGAATATATACAGGGTGAATAGGAATAAAACCGACAAACTGCAGGGACTGATTCCCAACTTAAAGTGGAGGAAAAAAGGTCCTATAAACCCATGTCCCCAAACGCTTAGTTTTTTACTTAACACCTGCATAAAATGTGACATCCATAATTCATGCTCCCCGCATCTTTATTAGTAACGCATACGCGTTCCTTAAAAATTATCAATGGAAAGATGTGGAGAGCATGAATTATGGATGTCATTTTATGCAGGTGCTACTTAAAAAACTAAGCGTTTGGGGACATGGGTTTATAGGACCTTATTTCCTCCATTTCAAGTCAGGAATCAGTCCCTGCTGTTTGTCTGTTTTATTCATATTCACCCTGTATATGCAGGGTGTCTACTTTTAAAGAGCCAAACCCAATAGCAGGAAGGATGCAAGGTATAGAGGGGAAAAGCGAGTGCATGTTAAATAACACAACGGATTTTCTCATAACTCCGCCGTTTATTATCCGAATAACCATGTACTAATAGGGATTGGTCATCTTCCCTGCAATGCACGTCTCGTGTGAAATTGCTATCAATGTTCCTGGTGGCCGTCGTCCCTGCAATACACACTTCGAGTGAAACACCCAAAACTGTCAAATTTGCAGCCGCTTCTCTTCTGCTCCTTTTCACTTGAAAGTTGCTGTGTTGTACTAATGTCAATGTCCTCTTCAACGTTATAATTTGAACTTTTGTTCCAGCTATAGTATTTAAAAAGTTAGGTTTCAGATGACCTTGAAGGCAATTGCAGAGGTCATATATTTCATCACGAGTGGATAGAGCATCCCTGACTTACTGTCACTGCATAGTCAATTTTTTTATTTTCAAAAATTTGGGAGTTTTTTTTGGGGGGGGGGTGCAAAGGACTTTACATTCACCTTGTATAATGCAATTTGCGTTGAAATATGCGTTGTTTCAATTGATTTCTTGAAATGGCCAATTATACTCCCTGGTTCATTTTCACGTCTCACAAAAGAATTAATACAATTCGCTGCGAGATAAGATACGTTATGATTAAAATATATTGCCAAACAGAGCAGTATGTTCTGTGAGGTGTCGTTTTCATAAAAACTAATCTTGTATCCATGGTAACAATGTCAGTGTCGTCTATGGGTCACAATTTGGAAACATTTTGATTAAGACAAAAGACCATTCTCATCGTCACCAAATCTTGCGAATGCGGTGACACGCCATACATTCCTGTTCATGAGACGTTTGTTGTTGCAGTGTATTTTTCCAGCAAGCTTGATTGTGGCATAGTTAAAGCCGAGAGTAAACTGGGTAATCACTGGCTTGCGTGCCAACTTGCAGCCGTCGATTTGTGTGATTGGGTAATTAAAAGCAAGCTTGACTGCTGTAATTGGAAAGATGACGGTACGGACCATGGAGATAAGTATCGATTCACCAACATGATGTTAACCATATACTTTCCCGCCTGCATAAAAACTAGAGCATGACAATACAGTTTTAGCTTTTCCTGACATTTTTTATTGGTATAATTTTACAAATAAATCAATAAATTGTTTACAAAATACAGAATACATATTGCAAACATCACATTAACCCTGCCGATTGAAAAATTTCCTTACATCTCTCTGCCTATAATTTCCAAATCTGTTAGTTAAACCTTAGTTAAAATTTAAACATGCGATGTAATTAATCTGCTGGTGAGATACTGTTCTATGTCGCCCACATAGTGCGCGTTAAAATTTGCGTGTATTCAAGTTGTTTAAAAATTATACAGTATCTTGATGAATACAGCATGCATGTGCGCCTGCTGATGGATTATTTTCGACCTACATGCCGGGATTTCACATACAGTCTTGTTGCATATTCTGGCTGCACGGTGCTGCATATAGTTTGGGAAAAGTTTTCAAATAGCAATAACAGCGCCTCAGTTTGTACGTCATTGGCTACTGTATCGCCTCTGCGCAAAGCTGGTGCTGCATATAGTATAGACTTATAATAAAGTGCAGGCATATATCTGCAGTTCATTTATTTGAAAGGGAATACACAGTTTTCCTTCAGCGGTGTATGCAATTGTGATATGGCTCTTCGCATATGTGTGCCATTCAGAGATCGACACGTATGCTTCAGAATTAAGTTTGCTGCGACCATGAATGGACATACCGTCGAACTTTGCCCATATTGCTCAGGTTCGTTTTGGTGAATAGTGCTCTACAAGAATAACATGACAGAACCTTGGCATTCTGCTGGTGTATTGAGGAAAAATGTGCCCCAGGAGACAATTATTGCAGTATATTGGTATATAGCTACTTTGATATAGAACTATAGTCGCGGAGGGAGAAAAAAACAGTACATGTTGAAGGAGAATCTGGCTGATAAAAAGAAAGAGCAAGAGAGAACTGGACGTCAGCTAGTGAGAAAGCCGAAATAGGGTTTTTTCATTTGTAGCGTCAATAAGCTGCTAAAGAAAAAGATAAAGAAAGGAAAACTGTGTAGCTATATGCGTATAGTGACTGTAGGAAAAAGGAGAAAAAGGAGAAGCGAATCTTGCCACATAAGATGGTTAAGCTAAGCCCGAGCATATAGCAATGTATTGTCTTCCTTGGCCTTATTATGTCTTTCCCGTTCATCATACGCACAATTTAACTAGTTTTCCCATCGACTTATGTAACTTATGTTACTTAATATTCCGTGATTTATCTGCTGTATACATGTATATATACAAAAATCTAATTTATTTCGTATTACTGTACATGTTAATTTACTTTTTCAAAAATATCTTCGAGATTAACCTAGCTAGTTGAATGCATATCATTCCTGCTATTCGTACGGAAAATCCAAGCAATTATAAAAATGTCTTATCACAAATATGATCCGTGATATATTTATATACGTACAAATGTAGGAAAAAATATTACGGCATCCCCTTTTTTTAAGAATTTAAAGCATGATTTGCATTTCGGCTTGGATATGTTGAAAATATAAAATCATGGCCGTCTATTTATTTCGAGTGGCGTACGGAGATTACAAGTACATACTGTAAATTTAATTTCAAATGTCTGATAAGAAACACTTAGGAAGCTATATCCAATCTTCCGTAAGGGATTCCTAGCAATAGTTTGAGATCTTCCACTAGTTCCGAAACTGTTTATATTTTTTCTCATAGCATTCCTACTTATATTTCTTCTTTTAATTCGATCTCAGTGCTACTCATTCTTATTCTGGTATAGCGAAAAGCTCTTTTATGATACCGATTGCCTCTTTATATGTTGTTTTCATTCGTCTGGATCGAATATTTTCCCATTCCTATTGCTATTGTTACATGGTTATTCTATTTTGGCAGTGCGTCTTTTTCGTATTTCTCTCTTTTTATTAGCTATTGTCTTCCGTTTCCTCTCTCCGAACTGTCACTCGCCTGCTCACCATTCCTTTTCTCCCTTGTTGGCTTTATCTGCTAGAATTGGAGTCCACCAGTATCCTGGGGAGAGGCTTTTTGCGCGGACAGCGCATGCAAGTTGCGTGTAGATTGTGTGATGAACTTTTACATGCTGATCACGAAGAACTAGAAAACTTCACCGCAGGATTCTGGTTTTAATAACACGAATGAAACTAATGGGCGAATGTGGAAATGTATTCTTTGGGGGTAGCTTGTTCTGTGAGTGCCATTATGGGGCAATTAGAGAAGCATTACAGAAAGTAGAAAGCGCAGTGAGAAGAAAAAGCACTTTCAATAGACTGATTAGTTCTTTCCTGCCAGCGGGATGCGCTGTAAAAAAACGGTGACAGACAAGGCATGAGATTTTGCGGCGATGATTATAAAAGAAATTTCCGTTTAATAATGAGGAAGGGCCGACATGTATAGCATCGCTGCATTAATTTTTTTTTATTGTTTGCAAGAACTTTTTAGTTTACTTTTTTCTCGAACTTCTGCGTAAAATTTGTATTTCATCAGACAAATGCAGGTTATGGTTTCTTTATTCCTATTTCTGTGCAATGCTGTTTTTGTTCGTTCTAGCGTGCATATGAACAATTCGTCTGTGCATTACTTCATTGCGCAACGGTAGTTTTTTTAGTCTGCTTCCTTATTACATGACATTTTTATGGCGCAGTAAAAGGAGCAATTCATTCAAATTTACCCCGTGTTATACAGTTTGAGGCTAAGTCTTGCCCGTTCGGAAATAACGTTGAAATTGGTGATTCTATATGACTTGCGAGTACGAGTAAAGTTGGACTACAAACTGGGGGACATTTATTTATTACGTCATTTTCGATCTTGATGCCCGCCTTCAAGGTTCTGCAAAAATTAAGTTTCTTAGCTTTGCCGTTAAGGGCATAGTTCGAACTTATGAAGCGTTGTAAACCATATTTTGAACACCTTGACGTAAACAGATTTGAAATCGGCTAACCAACAAAGCAGATATGACCAGATAGTTTTTGCTGCTGCTGCACCTTAACATATTTTCTTCATGACTTCCGGTTGGATAGGTTGGTATTGCCAGGAAATATGCTTAGGGGAAGAAGCACAAACAACTTGGCAAGATTTGCTGTTTGTTGGTCGATTTCAAATCTGCTCCCGACACAGTGTTCTTATGAATAACTTTGGAAGCGGACATCTAGGCCACATTTGATGTCATAAACTGATGTCTCCCAGCGTCTAGTCCAACTTTGCTCACACTATATGTTACCTAGAATCACCACTGTCAACTTCATTTTTAAACCGTCGAGACTTTTGCCTCACCCTGTATATGTAGGTTTGTGAGCAAATTTATGTAGTACTGAAATTTAAATCGTAACTTTTTTCTTAGCTAAATTGATAATTCAAGTATTTGTGGTATTGTGCAAATGCTATTTTGATACCGGTGCTGGCTCACAGTCCGTAGGGCATTATTGAAATATTAATCAAAAGATGTTGCTAATGCTATTGTGATTTTGTGAGTTATAAATTCAAAGCCGTGTAATTGGCTGAATAATAAAATAACCGTTAATAGTATGGTTATCGAATTTGCAGTTGGTTTCCAAAATTCTCCTTAAGAAATTGCAATACTTTTTGCACAGTGGATAAACTCCGATTTTTGGTAGGCATTTCTTTGTGTATTCGAGAAAAATGTGGAGTCACTTATTCATAAATAATGAAATCATCATATCAGCAAGACGGCATAAAAAGCCACAATTGGTGCGCAGATTTATATTCCGCGAACTGCAACGCATTCCCATAGCTGTTTTTAATTAGAGGCCTCCACGACTTGAACATTTTGGAATTAATTTTTAATTACTTTAGGAAATATACTGTGTGAATTGAAATGCATATAAAAGTTACATGCATACCAATGCATTCAGGGAAACTGGTAATGCAATTTTTTTTATTGATGCATAAATTGTATTTTAATCCCTTGGTAAGTATAACTGATGAATGTTGGTACACATTCTGCAGAACCGAGCTTTTATTATTGGCCAAAAACTTTGTTAATTAGTTTCTAAGTGCTAACGCAACTGTGGTATGTTTTTAAGACGTTAAAATTCAGGATATCTTAATAGGGAAAATGGAGAATGCATGGATAATCACAGGCTGGCAATAAATGCGGTCACTTACAATTTCTGCATACAGAGTATATAATCACCCTTATGATGCCCAAAAAGATCGATAATGAAGTTTATTGATCCTTAAGATAATCATGTAACATGATATGAACTGGAATAATAATTAATTGCGTTTGTTAATACATTTTCTTTTCAATCAAAATGGGGCTGCACTATTGTCGACTGACTACGAGTAGGTAGTTGATGGGAGGAATCCACAAAAACAAATGATCAGCAGATGGAAAGGATGAGGTTCTTATTAATATGAGCTGATCATTTACCAATATACAGGGTGTTTCTTTTATGACGCAACAATGGACAACGAGATTTGCCCAGTTTGCAGTTTTCCCAACATGGTCCCGTACGCGCAATTGAACAAATTATCGTTAGAAATGAAGGGGGGGGGAGGATATTATTGGATTTTATTGCCCACGTAATAATGGCGTGCGAGTGGCCTTCATCTCACGAGTGGAAGTCATGAACACTGTTTTCATGAGATGGAACAACATTTAAAGAAATTTCTCTAGCCTAAATGAATCCCAATGTTATAATAGTTCGTGTTCAAAGTGACCGCCGCTATTCGCCAAACAGTGGTACAGCCGGTCTGCAAAAGCTGCTCGGACATTTGTAAGAGTGTCAGATGTTGTTCCGCGACATTCGGCAATTATGCGGTAACGTAATTCATCAATAGAAACGCAGCGGTGCCATGTTGGGAAAACTGCAAACTGGGCAAACCTTTCTTAAGAATTCCTTTGAGTTTTTGATAGTCGAGTTATACAAACAATCATTCATATATCGCTTTCCAAAATCCAGTCGTGTTTGACAATTAGAACAAATTATAATATAAATGACCAATGTTTGCCGCACATAATATCAATGTATTTCAGCATTTCACTAGGTGCGCTGCTGCAATTGCTAGCAGTTAATTTAGTCTCAGCAAATTAATGGCGATAATTTAAAATTTAGTAATCCACTCCACATAATTTGTGATAAAAATTAATAGCAAAAATTCATTACAGAGAAGGACTCCTATATCGTGAAATGTTATTTTTATGAATTTGTAGAGTAGTTTTGCAGTTTTGTTTTTGCGTGACACGCGTGACAGATATGTATCATACATATGAAATTTCTTTCACATATGCTGTTGGAATCGCTGGGAAAGTGAACATTTGCCTGTCATTCTTTCCAGAGTGCATATTATTTGCCACTATAGTTAAACAGTAATATTGCCGAATAAAATGTATACACTTTTAAACTAATTAGCTATGGCTTCGTAATGCCAACGCCGAAACCTGTTGTTGAACCTCATGCTTCCTTTGAGCCTACTGTCTGCATGAATTATTGCATATTTCAGCAACTGAACCAAAAAGCAATTTTTTCAAAGCAACGAGACAATGTACAAACTTATTATTCTATTCATGGCTTTAACTTGAAGACATGGAAGTCGTCCTATTGCTGATTAATGTCGACAATGCATATTATTGGGATGCATGCATACTGATTTGTAATTGGAGAGTTCTTTTGGTTTGCTATTTGTTCCTGAGCTGACCGCTATCACAGTGTGATGTGACAAGATAATCTAGAAATAATTCATGGCACTTGCTACATAAACATACGTGCAAACTGGGGCTATATATTAAATGACCAGTGAATCAATTTCAGTTTGACGGATAGCCACGGGATCAACAGATGGTTTCATATCGATCATCCTGACGTTTTTGACATGGCATCCATGAATATTCTTAGCAGATGACGTGTTATGCCAAAACTAGTGCAAAAATATCCTCTAGAACTGGTTTGATATGTTCCATAAAACTGTTTACCCCTGCAGAAGCGAAACTGCTTTTCTTATTGAAACTTTCTGTTTATTTATATTCCCTTTGAATTGCGCGGAAAAATTGAGTTCTAATGGTTTGAAAAAAATAGCTATTCATACATAAGATTGGAAAACAGAGCACAACATGGAATTCGTAAATACAGTGTATATCATATAAAAAACAGACTCGTAATGGGAATTTTAGATTATCGTATTTGTTGTTTAGATTTTTCTAACTGAAGTGCATCACTGGGAGAGAGATACAAGCAATTTCCTAATGAAAAATGAATCTACTTCGCGAAATTAGACGATTTTTTAAATCTTCCATCATCTTAGATTAATGTTATTCGTTGTTTTTCTTAAAAAAAATGTAGTATATTTACCGTACTGTACAATTTGACATGGCCTATAAATGTATGCATACAGTGGGTTTCTCGCTAACCATTGCCTACAAGTTTTGGTTTGTTGCAAAATCAATTTTATAAATAATTATTGACTCTGTGCTATTGTGGTTTTCAGTTGATTTTCTTATGCCCCCGTGCAGACGTGAGCAATTCTTGTGATAATCAAACTATAATAACCAGTTAATTTCCCTTCTTATATCGCTTTGGACGTTTTCGGATCGATGAATTTCCGCCCAAGAGATTACGCAAATAATGCGTAATGAAAATTTTGTAGCTCCTTTCGTTATTGTCAAGCATTTTTCCTGGTACTCTTTAGATTCAATTAATAATTAACTGTGCCATGTACTGAAGTGCAGCGGGTCTGTTGTTATTTACATATTCAGGTGCAGGAGCAAAATTAAAATCATTTGACCATGAAAGGATGCTCTAAAGTCGCTTATGTATACAAGCTGCCTTTTGGAATTATGTATTATAATTTGATCAGACTTTCGTGGGACACCCTGTTTTACGCCAATGAATTTCCGTGTTCTCATAGACTGTGGTGGTTAATCTATTCATAAGTAATAATGTCATTGTTGAATGAAAATTTATTTCATGCATGTCATGGGAACAGCATGTGCATGACGGCTAGCAGTATAATACTGAAACTGCAATGACGTGCAAGCCGAAAGTAGTGTTGAACATGATCAGATCTCAAGATAATTTTTTATAACACATAACCACTGTAATATATATGGATATATAAACTATCACTACAGTGGCATGTTTTCTACTAGTATTGATTGCAATAAAGAAGCCATATGGGACGCAATTGAGCGGTCAAGTTCCCGTAATAATTCACACCTGCATGCGGAAAAGCAGCAAGTGAGGGATGGGAGGTCCCGCGAGCGACCAATTAGGGTTGATTGGGTGCAATTTCGTGCACAAGAGTGTCCGTCTAGCACGCACACACCCATATCCCGCTTTTCTTGTATCGTAAATGAATGATGTTGGATCGAAGTTTGCTTTTCCCACCATGCATTTCGGTCTTGTATTGATCCACCAAGTAGAAATGAAATAACTAATAGTGCTGTAATCATCAGTAGATGACGGTGCGCACAACTTGCCCTTCCCGTTTCATTATGTCAAATTCACCATTATAGGGGTCTAACCACATACATTACATGCAGGTATTGAAGACAAAGTTTATTATATCTTTCGTAGGAGCATGTAGAGTTTCCCAATATGTACAGATAGGGAAAACAGAATTATTGGAATTAAGCTGCTATAGAAGGAAATTTACTTCTGCATAGACAATAATAATCTTGCAAATCTTGTCAGTTGTTCCAATTTAAAGCGTATAATAAAAGAAAATATTTTATTTCACTCAAATCCTGTTAATTCGTTTACCATTGTTATTCAAGGTCATACAAATTGGATAATTTGGCATTGCTAACCTTCAAGCACTATACAGGGTCTTTCTTTTAAGACGCAACAATGGACAACGAGATTTGCCCAGTTACGTAATTCATCAATAGAAACGCAGTGGTGCCATGTTGGGAAAACTGCAAACTGGGCAAATCTCGTTGTCCATTGTTGCGTCTTAAAAGAAAGACCCTGTATAGAACGATATGCAGTTTGTTTGGGGAAATGTCTGTAATGATATATGTATGCTCGAACAAACATAGCTTGGACATGAGGCGGAGCCTATTGCTGATGCATTAGTCTCTCCATTGCTCGCTGCTCCTCTTCGCTCGCTCGCCATCTTTGTTGTGAGTATTTCAGAATTTTAGACAGGAGAACTAAGCGATAAGCGCAACCAATAGGAATACTTGGTGTGACGTCCAAGTTATGTTGGTCCGAGTATAGTATGGTAATTTATTCTGGCATTGTTGACAGCCCTTTCGTATTTAGGCCTATTTCATTTCACTCATGAATGTGCATGCACCAATCAATGGTGCATATATTATTTGTTTCTGAAAACCGATAATGACAAGCTCGTTAAATTAGCCTAAGCCCATATACCATGCAGCAAAAAACCCATTATGTCATTCAACTTCGACCTGAATATTCCTATATGTAAACATTATCACCAACGAAATTCACTGTGTCATACTTTACAATTCTTTTGCTATTTCCGATTTAAAATCTGGCAAGTGATGCTGATAACATCAATTGTTCAAGTCGACCGTTACATGTTTGTGTGCATCGGTCATCTTCCCTGCGATACACATCTCATGTGAAATTCCCAACATTAAAAAAATTGTTGCTGCTTCTCCTCTGTCCCAATTCACTTAACAGTTGGTTCACTTGAAGGCAGTTGCAGAAGTCAAATAGTTTGGCATATCACTTATAGGTGAACTGACAAGCTTGTCTAAGGTACATTGAAAATTAAACTGAAGAACAATTCCCAAAAAATACTACTACAGATCATTGGATTTTTTTAAAATTATTACCTAAGATATTATAAAGTAAAGCTGAGGAATTTTGAGGGGATGACATCATTACTTTCTTTTATGACGTGTTGTTGTAAAGGAGGGGGAACAAATGCTAGCAGGTGTTAAGGGTGACCTGACATTGATTTGTAACCCCCTTGGATTTTGCACCATGTAATGTTTGTATAAAATAAATACTATGACATCTCTTATTTTATTTTTAAAAAATTGTTTACAGAGTTATTTACGCTTAAAGTTTAGTTGTTTTTTGACCTGTGGAGCGAGGCTATAGTGATGGGCCTCCTAGAATGGGAAGTCTGTTGCACTAATTGTGGCAAATAAAAGTCTGAAACCACATGTGTAGCTGTTACCTAGCAAGATTTTCATGCCGATTTTAGGAATATGTCCTCTTCACAAGCCTGGGCATCCTTTCTACCCTTTCCTAAAATATTTCTTACTTGTGGTTACAAACTAAAAGGCTGAATGGGTCAACTTCCTCGACACCGATAAAAATGAAGCGGTGGGCGTCGCCATTTTGAAAACACGTTTTTGCCATGTGTTGGTGCAATCGGCGTGCCATACTCTGTTTACCAGGTGGGAAAATTGACAAGATTGTCCCCGATTGTCCCCAACTTCAACAATTATTATTAAAATAACGAATCGACAAACAAATCGCAAAAATTAGGCAATGCTCAGAGAAAGCTTACAAATGGTGCCACAAATTTTCTAGCGATTTGGTCAGGCAAAATATTTACTGTCAGTTCACCTTTAAACTTCTCATCTAGAGGAGCGGCCTTCTTTAAATGTCACAGGTGCAATTGAAAAGGGCTTATGGGTCTTCACTAGTTAGGTTATTTGGCATCCCTGTGGCTGGTCTGTGACTCCATGTTAATAGTATAAGAAAATAGGAAGACAAACTGTAATATCTTAAGAAATATTAATTAAAAAATTCCAATGAGTTGTAGTTATATTTTTGGTGACTGTTCTTCAGTTCAATTTTCAGGGTACCTTAGAAAAGCTTGCCAGTTCACCTTTAATATATTACCCCCCTAACTTACTGTCACTGCATTTTCAGATTTTAAAAATGCGATATTATAAAAGTTTTTTGTGGATGGGCAACAGACTTCATCTTCACCCTGCAGATGAAAACTAGACGTTGCCAAGAAGTTCTCGAAGTCTAGAAAAATGCCTAGGTAGCATCATGATTCATCTGCCGTTCCGTTAGGTTGGTTAAATTAGCATGTGATCGTTCTCAGTGATTTTTCACAAACTTTTATGTACATAGAAAAGGATAACTGCACAATACTCTGCAAATCTTGTAATGTCACTTACGGTTTCTTGTTTTTGCTCAGAAATTTTAACAGATCTTCTTTGAGAGTAAAATTCATATTTACAGCGCGTTATCAAGTGGGCGATAATAATCATTGGTTGTACGTTGGGTCGATATTTTTTAGAACCAGTCAGTCTTGTCACTTATGCATGTGCTCTCCAAATGGAAGTTTATTGGTTCCTATGGAGCTCACGCTGCGTCAAAGCTTAGCATATGTTGGTGCAACAAATATATTTTGTGGGTGTTGCCCTCGCATACAGTCACGTATAGCACGCTCCAAAGCATTTCTCTCTTCTTTCAAACCTAGGCTGATTGTTATTGCTTTTCAACATTCAGGGCGTCAGCTTATTAATCGACTTTTGCAACACGAGCTAACAAATTGGGCTGCCTTGTTGTTACTCAGGTTGCATTTTCGTCATTGACTACAAAATGCAATTTGTGCGTGCGGAATGTAATGTTGCACTTTCATGAAAATGCGTTTCAATTCATTTCACCAACTTCAGCACGCGTTGGCTTTTGCATAATATTTTTATTTTTCAGTCTTTCTTTCAATTTTGCACCATAAAGTACCACGATTACGTGCTTAAAATCAAACATTCATTTATTAAAATTGCGTCAGTTGTTTTTCATGTGATAAAAATAATGTATTATGCACTTTTTATATGTATACGTAACAAAGTAAATCTTTAATACAAAGGTGAAAATAGAAAATGTTTGTATTGCAGAGAATATCTTTTGGCAGTTAAGTGGCAATCCACTGTTATGTGGCATGAAAAATGTAAATATTTTTTTTTATTTCTTTATTAAGCGGTGTTAATGTTTTGTGCATGTTTTCATTGTGATTACAATTGTTGCAATACGTTTCATTCATGAAAGTATTTTTGCATCAGCCATTCATCTTGTGAGCTATCATGGGGTTAATTGTATTTTGTTGCTGTTTTACATAAATGTTAATGCAGGCAGTCCCAATTTAACGCTATAAAAATTTTCTGTCATTATATTATTTTAGATAGTCAAATGTCCCCGTAATAATAACCGTATTCCCTCGAATAAACCCCGGGGCTCAAATAAACCCCGATGCTTGAGTAAAACCCGGGGCTAAAGTTCTGTTCGGCAATGACCCCGGGGAATCGAATAAATCCCCGGTATGCTGCAATAGAGGGAATTTTAGGAGGCAATTCTAGGAAATGAGGGTCATTTGATGTTAATTTTCAATTACAAGCAATAAAGTATGCAGAAGAAAGCAGCGGGGAAGCTGCAGCAAGGAAGTTTGGTGTTGATAAGAAGACAAGCGCAGTATATTAATTTAAACTTTAATATGTATAGACACATAGATTTGCGTAAATCTAAACTGTGCCTACCTTGTTACTTGATGGTAAAATAAATATAAGGCACGTGAATAGAGAAATTTGAGATTTTACTTATTAAATTTTGAACGCTTTAAGCTTTCAAAACAGAAATATTTTATTGGAACGTTTTCAATATCGATCGTCGCGTGGAACATTTTTTAGTTTTTATTTTGTCATTTGCATGGAGTATTTTTTAATCGCTTCTCCTTGCCTAGATGGTTCCATGAAAATTCCAACAGTAGCGTTTTTGAATATATGGCTAGAACTTTTCAAAATTTTTAATGTTACTTGTAACATTTACCAAAGACTCCTATAATTATAATCTCGGTGTTTTGCCTGTCATTTCCCCTCAGGATGCTATTGAGATGCACACATCACGATTCAATTATTTTTGTATTATGCGGCTGTTAATCTTTCGTAAGATGACTGAAAATCTCGTTTTCTGAAGGAAATTTCCCTCTCGGCCTGTTCACCATACAATTTTTCTGCGTTCTCGCATGCATTGTATTTCAGTAGAATATCTTTCCCATTGCAATTTAATATTGTTTGATACTGGAATATTCTACTTAACATATGAGAGCAGTTTTCGTAAAGTGCACAATTCTCGCATAGGAATAACTTTATCATATTGAAGTTAATGCAGCCATTATGCATTCCCTACATTAGCTGGAAGTACAGTAATGCAGCAACTAAATATGATGTGTTGTAAATGCCGTATTAATCGGCCAAAAGTTTTTCCTGTTGACTTTGCATGCATGCAATTCATAACATGGAGTAATATAGTGCCACTTCCTTAATGAACGTTATGATTATTCTTATAATTAATTGGGCTTTCAAAAACACTGAATTGCATTGACAGAGCGGATAAAACGTACCGGATTAATATAGATAGCTGGATCAGAAAGCGTTGCATTTATAGCAGCATCGCGTGCACAGGTGTGCCGTGCAGAATAACACCACCATGGAGTTCAGGCATTGGTCGAAATGCCAATGTAAGCTGCTCTCTGCAATTACTGCATGGTGTTATAAAGCATGCGCTTAATTGAGATGGTGGCAGTCTGGGCGACCACTTTCGCATAGTCCGGCAATTCAATTGGCCTTTCCTTGTGATTCTCAGTGGGGCAGTAACCAGGAATTGTACTTGCATTGTTGAGTATGACCCCCGCGTGGCCAACATCCCCACTCTTCAATCCATTTATATACGTACAGCACAAGGCAATACTCCTTGTAATGAATAAAATTGTAAAGTCTTTGCGACAAACGTTTGCTGCGGAAATTCTTTGCGTTATAATGAAACAGGAATACATGATAATGAGCAGTATGAATTAAATTATAATAATTTTCTAATTATAAAATAACTTTAAAAAATGTACATTTGGTCACCGTGAAGGCAGTCAATCCAATCAAGGTCAAATGCAACAAAGAATGATCATGGCGTAGTTATACAGAAAATGTATTCTTTCAGAGTTAAACAACATTGTTCATTATAAAAATTGCTGGTTTCTCTGAATTGTTAACATTTTGCAGTTGCTGGGTTCTATTGCAGCTTTACTAATTGAATCCGCAATATCTGTTCCTTAATAATTATTAATGTACTTAGTATACTGCAAATGCAAGTAACCAGTCATCTAGTTTGGTGCAATAAATACGTATAATGCGTATTCCTTGCAAGAGTAGAAGATACTGTACATCAGTTTATTTCCCACTCGAAGGTGAGCCTGACTTTTTAGCCCGTAATTTCCGTTATAAAACAACAATTTTTCATTACCAGGAAGTTTGTTTCGCGTTTGTAAGTTGGTTAATTGTGTCAGCTTCATATTTATTTAACATTTTTGTTTGCATTACAAATATGCACTAACTTTGAATGCAGCAGTAACCTTTGGGAAATGAGCAATTTCAATAACACGGCTCAAAATAAGGTCAGTTATCCATTTTACAAGATGCTCTTTCGCTATCCTGCATTTCATAACTCGAATGTTTCCTGAAATATTGCTTTCCCTCAATTTTAAGTTAATTGCGAGCTGCGCTGCTAAACACACACCTAGATAGATACATTTAAGTAATATACTATTAGTTCATTAGCCTACTTAATTAATGTCGATGATTAACAATCCTGAGCTTGTGCACCGGCCATATTAACCGCAAAAACTTGTTTATTACAAGGCAGGCATTTTAACTTTAATTGATTATATCAGTTTGATTCCAGTAAAAGTTGGTTATTCTGCTAGGAAAAATCATACAGTGTGCATGGTTGGAATAATTTGTTTTCCTGTCTATTTTTCATTGTTAATCTTCATGTTTTGTTTTACAAAACTCATATGGGATATATTTGAATGGCCGATTCCATTAACAATTATGAAATTTTTGTTGATTTGCTTCTACATTACAAGAATATTTTCAGTTGAGCTGAATAATTACAAATATATTTTCTTCACACAAGTCGGTAGTTATTTCTGAAGGAATTACGGATGCAAATGGAGACCATTTCCTGCTCGTGTTTTATAGTAATTGATCCGAATGTAATAAGCTATTAGACATTACGTTAGTTCGTTAATTAGTGCTCTATATGTATGCACTATACAGATTTTAACTGCAGCATTGATTTCATAAGGCATTTGCGATTTGGTTGCAAAGTGCTGGCCTAATTACCGTTTTAATGAATTAATATATGCCTCAACCCGTCTTCGCTAGGATCGTGCAATCAGTTTGCGGTTTGAAGGATACGCATATTCAGGGTTTTCTCTTACGTGCATGCTTGTCGAGCACCTGAGAAGGACCCGTTTTAACGAGTCACTGGGAATCACTTTACTGAGATTGTGCGTAAGCTTTTACGCTGGGATAAGTGGCATTTGCGTCCGTAAATAATGTGATTTGGTGCTCATTAAATGCAGAAATGATGGCAGCCTCGTAAGTCTGTGAACGCTATATGGCGGTGTTCATCAAGGACCTCGACGCAGCAGTGTAATGCTCAAATGTAGCATGCAGTTCGCCAATATCCGCCGAGTTCCCATTTCAAATAATTTTTTTTCATCTTTGCCTGCATCCAAATTCAAGGAAAGGATGTGTGTAAACCGTTTTGGCCTATACTATAAGCCAGCAAAAAAATTTCATATTATCGAGAATTAAAAGCGAATTCGTTGCTTTAATTCAGCCTCAGGAAAGGTATTCTGCCCTATGTTGGGCATTATGCAATTAAACAACTATACATAGAAGAGAATTTCATTTAGGTTTTGGAAGTACGTATAGATAGAAATGGTTATATGTGATAAGAAATAAATGGCGAATTAATGTAATTTCTTACGTAAATCGTAAGGAATGTTCTGCCGAATGCAATTTAGTGTATTAATGTAATATGTTGGGATATTGGTTTGAGTTCAGCTTTGTTTTGGGTAATTGTGTCCACTCATCGGAAATGAAGTTCAAAATTTAAACAAAATACAAAGCTATTATGTGGAAATGTTCTCCATTGCACCCATACTCGGTTCAAGTTGTTGTAAAGATGCGACACGTGTTTCGGCCCACACACGGGGCACTCATCAGGCATCAGAACCATTTTTTTTCCGGCTCACTCACGGAGACCGAATTAAAGTCAGAAAAATCCGACAATTAATATTTTCACCAGTTTATGCTGCCCATAGGCCAAACTTAACGCTTAAAATACAAAGCCATGCATGATGTAATTAACCAAAAAAAGTCCCTAAATTTGCGGTGAAAGTGGCACAAATAAGTACAAATGCAATCCATATGTGTATTTCAAGGGATTGAAGTCGAAGTAATGACCGTAGAATCCATCATTTTTTGTTTGAAGTTAATCCTTTGTATATACAGAGTGATTCACAAATACGCTTCCACCCTCACAATTTATGGGAGTGATTGAAAATCATTAAATATCACATGGACCTTCCGTGTGACGTTGGGGGCAATCCATTTATGTATGTCTTCGTGACCTTGAATCGCCGCTTCAAGGTCACCTACGCTTCAATTTCATGCATTTTTTGTGTATGGACTTCCTGGCATGGTTATGCTCACAAAGGACCCCAGCACACTTCTCTAACTGCAACTACATAGCTACTTATCTTTAAGATTAAAGTAATTTCAAAATCGAATAACCTTTGAGGGTCAATTCAAGATTTCGGGAACGTACATGAATGGATGGCCCTAAGGTCATATGTAAGGCCTCCATTCTATTTAATGATTTTCACTCACTCTCGTAAATTATGAGGGTGGAAATGAATTTGTGAATTACCCTGTATATAAGGCACTTAATTTTCTAGGAAAATGTTAATTAGTTTGTATGAGTTTTAATTTGTTATTCATTTAGCTTGCAATGTGAAATGCTACTCCAATTAATTAACTTACCTAATTTTATAACTAATACCGCATATACCACGTGCATGTAACATATGCGACCATACTGGCTTGTTTCAGGTTTCAAAATGTCATATCTAAACCAGAATACACTTTTGTTTAATTGAACAACTGCAGTATGTCTTACAAGATGCATTATAAGTAGTGTTTCTTATATTTTAGGCAAATTTTGCGAAGTGGTCTGAACATTTCCATACATACTGTACGTGATATGTTACTGCTAAAGTGCGCACTTTAACGACTGCCTAGTATAGGTAATCTGCAGATTAACCGAATACTGAAATTTAGCGGTAACATATACACCCTGGCATTTTGTAATTATACGAGTATTTTCATGTTTAGTGCACACGTGCAGTTGAAACGCACTATTTTGGTTGGTCATGTATGGATATTCCGATCCCGTAAAAGTTCTTGGCGAACAATAACGTGAATGCATCTGGCTTGAAAGGGATGAAGTTAAATTGCTTCATTTTTCATTTTGTGCTCTTCCATTCTATTTCATAAAGCATAATAGAATTTTGTTTTATATTTGAAGAGCCAACAATTATGACTTATTATGCATATTTCTAATTTGTTTGTGCACATGTTCAATTTTGTTTTAATTGCACAGGTTCAGAAGTGGTATCGGCTTAGTTATGTCTTTTGGCAATGAGACTGTTCATGTGTAAGATTATTTGGCATTTAATATTTCTATTTAAGTCTAAAAGTCTGCAATTTACATGGCATAACTCTGTTATTTTCTTAAATGACTAAAGCAGAATGTATTAAATGATACCTACGCATGCAGATGGAAATAAAATAAAAAATGCATGTATCGGGAATAATTTGTATAAGAGTTTCAGAAAACCATCCATGCCAATTCTTATCGTCAGCTAGAATTCATTTTTGGAAATGATTACTACCATGGATATGCATGAATTTCACGTTCTAATGAAGAACTCTGTTCTCATAAAGAGGATACAACTCGCTCTGTTCTTACCAACTGCATTTTGATAAAGCACGTTATTGTAATTGAACTCCGTTTCAATAGTTTAATTAATTCTACCATTGGCCACGTTGCAGTCCTTCCATAAAGGTCTTTCCAGTTTTCTTTTAATTAATATATTGATTCAGTGAACCTATGATATTTACAGTAGGCATTTTTGAAAACTGCTTCCAGTGCACATTTTTTCTGAAAAGTATATTCATTTTGTGCTCGTCATGCCTTCAACTCGTGATATGAACATATATGGTATTTTCAATATACTAGATGTACTACAAGTCGCTACGCGGCAAGTTACCCTATGAAGAGGATTCAGGCTTGAATAAACTTTATGGTTTTGATACAATCATGTAATAAAAATTTAAAAAGGCGGCTCGTATTCGGTGAATTCCAATTTGTCAGGTATATTGCTATTCATATATTTTTATTGATTAATTCACTGAAGTAAAAGAGTAATTGGTGTAACAGCTGCCAGCTACAAGTATGACGAAGTTATCAAGCTGTAGTATCAAAAACCTGCCAGAGTATTATATACTTTATAATTAGTGGTATTAGATTAGTGTTGGTCTGCATAGTCGTCCTTTCAGAGAATTTTTAATCGGGAGCAATTTCTCGATGTGAAATCGACGACTTATAAGAATTGGTGTTTTACTTTTCGTGATCACGTGCGGAAAACCGTGCGCAAAACGTAAAATGTCATTTATTTATTGCCTATATTTCCAACAGTTCTTTTTTAATCTGCTTACAAGCAATGCTGAAAGTTTATCGATATTGATTCATTTTAACTCCCTTTGCAATTATACGCCAGTACGAGTGGAAATTATTTTTGTGGGAAAAATATGCGCCACGTTTCGCAGAATATCATTAAATGTAGGAAACCAAAATAAAATGCGGTATATTAATCAGACGATTTATATTTTAAAACTTAATTGTAAATAAATTTTAATCCATTTCAAAAATTCACTGGTAGCACACACACATTTGCATATTTCCAATGACAAATTTCACATTTACTTAGGAATTTGTATGGGAAAATCAAAGTGATTTATAATGGGCTGTAGTATTTGCGTGTTTTGCAGTTTGCCAACAAATTAAAATTGGCGGAGATATTATCTTTTGGTTATGTGGTTTACAGATACATCGTACAAAATTTGTCTATTTTAATTTATAGTTTTATTTTTTGATTAATATGTTCCATAGATATTTAGATGATATTCAACGTATATTTCATTAAAATGGCTCTTCCAAAAGGTTGCGATCTGGGATGCTCATTTAAAAAAAAAAACCTTGATTTTGTTTTCGGCAAAAAGCGATGCACACAAGCCAACCTGCGATTTAAGCAGATACAGTACTGTATGCAACCTTAGGGGTTGCTTCTGTCGGTACGCTTCGCTGCATTGCCTCCCTCTTGTTACCGTGCAGTAAACTATTGTTGAAACGATCACAAATATTTGCTCGTTTGATTCTTTTCGCGCTAGATAGACTTGTAAACGGCATTTTTTAATTTTTGTTCAGCTTGCGAATGTCTGACCAGACTTGTTTAAAGACTGTCGTTTATTATGCCATTGCCTCACGTTTTCAATGCTCTAAGTCATGAGCGAAATTGGTCGGCTAAACAACAGAGCATGACATGCGCGATTTCCTTTAGCTGCCAGCCAATTGTCATAAAAGCAAATCCGGCTATATAACTGGTAGCAGGTCTTTAAACTTCCGGTAGCTGCAGTACAAGGGAAATGCTTTGGGCGAGTGATTTTCGCCTTGGCAAGAATGAGAAAGATTGCTTTGGTCACGGCCTCGGCACTGTCAGAATTTCTTCGTGCTGCTTAGTCGATAACTGACGTCATACAATTAAAACAGTCGCCTGTGACATGGAGCAGTTATGGTCATCACGTGTCGCTTTTACTCCAGTTCATTTATGTAAATGACGGTCTTAAATTTTCCCCTCAGTGCTAAAAAGCATCTGTTACGCTAGTCGCATATGCTGATCGCGGTGTCTAATTCGAGGGGTGTGGGGTCTATTGAGGTCCATCTCATCAGGGTGTCCATTTCCCGCCTTCTACCTAATGTTTTCCATCGATTTTATAATCGCAAGGATTTATATAGCCCCTGATGTATTCCCCCAATAAAAAAGGGCAGAACGTTGCGTGCTGTAGCTATTTAGCTCGTATTTTTAATGTCTAGCTTAGTTATATGTCCTTGTGACATTTAAGGCTAGAAACACTGACGTGAAATTAGCTAATCCGAATTGCTCATATTTGACAAATGCACATTGTCATTGCGCTAGATTGCCTGCTCTATTTTTGCGGAATAAATTGGTGTCATACGTATGTAGGCCTATACAGTATATCGTATATCTGCTCCAAGAACGCACGACGTTATAGTTTATGCCATTGTTTGCACTTTTATTTCATTATTTATGGCAGTTGTTCGCATCCTGCATGCATTTTAAGATTACTTTAATTTTAGTTTGGGGATAGCCCACGTGTATTCATTAACATAATTGATAGAACTTATTTTTCCCTCTGCGTGAAAGATTAAATATTAAGTTTATTTCTACCACCGCGCACGAACGTCAATATTGTGATCGGAAAGTTTAGCCGTCCCATTCAAAACTGATCGAATTCATCATTCCTGTTGCTCATCTAAATCGTAAAATAGCGCAATAATTTGTTTCTAAATACATGTTATGTATTCGAGTTTGAACGTAATATTGGATTTTAAGTGATATCTTTTGATCTGCCCATGCACTTAAAGGCCTATATTTTCCATGTCCATGTGGTACAGCTGATTTGCATAAGAATATAAACCTGTTCGGTGGTTAAGCAAAAAGAGCAATGTTATTGCCTTTACTCTATTCTTCAACCATTTCACTATTTACTAATGTGCGGCATACCACATGGGCCCTCTGGCGGTATCATGATGAAATTCCAACTGGGCATTTGTGATGATCACTGCAAGGATGGCCGATTCATCAGCACTATTCCACTTGCATAATTTCTTCAAAATTTGTGTATATAATGCATTCACCGTAGGAATGTTGCTTATAACATGGGAGCATAACAGGTTGCATAATGAAATGAAATATAGGCAAGAACGATATTATCATTGATTTTATTTGCACTACGACTACTAAGGAGAGTTCTTATTTTGCCATTCAACTTGTCTATATTGGTCAACTTGAATGATGGCTGGTAGTAGTAAACTCGGTTGCCTTTAGTGGTCAAAACTAAAATAATGCCAAAATTACGTTGTCTATACAAACAATTATTTAAAAATTGCGAGAAATTATTTCTCCATAAATTCAGATTTAGTGCTGATGGATGCATTTGGACCCCTGGATTGTGCACATATGCAAGTGCAAAACTTGGCATATTGAAAGATTTATGGGAGAGACCAACACTTTGTTGCCTTTTTCTCGCTATCAATCGTGCTATATTCCATTTAATTCTCTCCCGTAAAGTGCAAATTATCACCGAAGTGGCACGCACGCATACATACATACATATGAACTTGTATAGTAAATGGTACAGTGGAACCTCGATTATCCCTCAGGCATGGGGCCATCTGCATGACGGATAATCAAAAAGACGTATAATCGAGATGCTGTCCAAAATTTTTATAGAAATTAAGGCAATAATGAAGTACAATGCGATACAATTTTGTATTAAGTTAATAAAGAATTGAAACGTGATTGTTTTAGAATCGAATTAAGATTTTTGTATAAAAAAATTAGTCTATTTTGTAAACAAAACTGCTGACGAGCAAGATTATGGGCAATAAATACAGTACATATTTACCTGTGATTAAAAACATCAAAACTGTGACGGTTAACCGAGGTGACGAATCGGGGGACGGATAATCGAGGTTCCACTGTATACGTATACAAAGAATACAGTATGTTGTATCGATTCATGTGTATAACTCCAAAAGCCACGAATAACTGAACATTTGACGCAAAATGGATATACAGTATAACAAAATGCAATTTAAAGACCAATATCAGCATATTTATTTTCACCAAATTGTTGGTTGATTTGTTTATGAGGGAATACATACAGTTCAGATGAAACTTCTAACATTATTTAATTGCATGTTTCTTGCTTTACAAATAAATTATAATATTGGTGGCATTTATTGTGCTCAAGTAGTCTATTCGCGGCTCTATTTTTACTGTGAAAGTAATATTTCATGAGACGTCACTTGCAATGTTCATTACATGAAACATAATCAATCCAAACATGTGGAACTTACATTCATGTTTGTTTTAAAAAAATAGTACTGAACTTGTTCGTTGCGTGCAAATATAACATGAATTATTTATTTATATTAAATTACATTGAATTGAATATTTCGTGTTTGGACTGTATGTGTAACTGACTTTATCAACATTTGCAGTGGCAGTGCCAATTAAACGGCTAAATGTGTTCGTAGAGATATGAATTATATCGATTCCTTGATAACGGCTACATCCCTCAAATTATTGATAATAAAAAATAAAATTTGTTGTATGTACAGTATGTGCTACGGGTATGATTTGATACTTCTGAAATGATGGAACTAAACTTTAGGCAGTTCTGTCGTTTTGTAATGCAGTATTGGTTATTGTTCTGGGTACATACTGTACTTCCTCCATTCATTGCCTATCGTTCCAATGAACCTGAAATTACATTATCGCTTGCCTATTAAAACACGCCTCAAATATGATAATTGAGAGCGCAGTGACATATTGATTCACAAATGAATAACTTTATTGTGCGTTCGTTGTATGGCCATTGTTATTATTAAAAGTTTTAACGATAATATTTTATTGTATTAATGTGTTGCACTCAATGTTGAACTGAAATGAAAATGTTTTTGTTCTATTGCAGCACGACAGATCTATAATAATATACTTTGCTGTGCACATGTATATTGGAGACAGATGTTTCATTCATTCCTGTTGGCTGCTGGTGTTGTGATGCAAAGGTGTCTCAATAGACGTTGTGTGAGCGAGCGAATGGTAGCTCTGCGTTTTGCCACAAACTCCGCAGCACCCCGATCGTCGATATTTGGGCAGAACCAGAGGCAGAGCCTAGCATTTCATTCTCCACACAGCCGATATGAACGCTGGTGAACGCCAACTCAGTCTCGCGTACATCTCCACGTTGGAGACATAAGGGCCTGTTGTCTCTCCAATTGTCCATCATTGTGGCTCACATTGTGGTCGGCGCGCAAGACACCTTGCCAGCATAGGCAATTTCTCCATTGATTTTCAGTCGAGCTGTATCGATTGAGCGGCTCTAGTTGCATTGTTTGGCGTCTGTAATCCAGCACGCTTATCTGATTTGAGTATTATCTGAAGAGACTCCCCTTCCTCGTGCTAGCAATATCCTTGATCTGCCTCAACAGTCACCAGCAGCTGGCAAGGCACGATTTTCTCCTTGGACAGAAGTTGTCATCAGCAGAAAAAAGCCTCGGAGTTTTGGGGGAATTGGATACGAAGTGGACTTTTGTGGCAAGCAACACGAGAAGTGATGTAGAGGACAAAGTACAAAGCCTGTGCTGCTGTTGCCTTGTCCTTTGACACCAGTCTAAAAAAAATTGCTTCGACATCAAACACATCTTCCCCAACGTTAGAACAATTGGATCATGTATCTGTCTTGTATATTGTGAAATCGCAGACGCTTGAAGCACAGACAAATTTGGAGAACTAATCCTACGTTTAATTTTTGGCGCTCCCATTTGAAGTTGACTGCATCCCCGCATCAACATGACTTTCATATTGGTCTTCCTGGCCATCTCGGCGAATGGTAAGTCTTGATTTTTCAACTTGCTACTATATTAGTTTTTGCTTGCCAAGAAATGTTTTCATTGATATATTGCCATATAAATGAGTGAATTACTACAACAGTGTGTGTTTCCATATGGACATTTACTCTCCGTGCGACCTGCTAAGACTTGGCAATCGCCCCGTTCATAATTCACCAGTTAATTTAAATGCCATTACATACAATTCAAATTTTCTTTTATTTGCTGCCGAATTTATGGCTTTAAATTTTTTTAATGCAACGTGAAATGCTTATATGTGCAGACAATCGTTATAAGGTCTTTTCAGAAAGAGCACTCGTTTGCCCAGATTACGATGCTACGTTGGGGATATTTCTTTATACACAAGTTTGCTATTTTTTGTATTGAAAGTTCAGGCAGCGGAATATTTTTCAAGAGACAAAAGCAGTTATAGATGCTCATCAGTCGACTAAAATTTCTGCGCAGTACAGCGAGAATACGACTAGTCTTGTATGACTTTTACAAAAATGAAATGTTATGTACCCCTTTTTTTTACAAAAAAATCACTGAAGGTTTTATGGAACTGCAGTTGTGTTCCGTACTGTGGCAAAAAGTTGTTTATTTGCCACAACTGCGCATAAGGAAGGGACCCGTATTTATTTTGATGTTCAGTAGAAATTCTTTTTAAGTTCCCTACATCATATCAGTTGTAAAATTCGTATTCAATAAGTGGTGGCCAGTGATTCGGGAGAATAGGATAACGAGTAATTATATGGTATTCAAATATAGTAGTACAATTAACAATAATTACAACACTTTTTACAATCTATATAAGGTTAGGAATATCATGAGGTTAGATTTTCTAAACTGCTCGCAATTATAAACACGGATGATTTTTTATACTAAATCTAATTCGCAACTTTTTACTGTCATGAAAGTATTTATTTTCCAATTAACATCATGATTAAATTGCCCGTATATAAAACAGGAAGTAATGTAATTCTCCATGGTGATTTTAAAAGGAACTGGCCTCCACATTTTATTTATTACTTCATCCAACCATTGCAATTTTATGTAAGACGATATTTTAAGGGATTTGCGCAAACGAACTTGAAAATCGGTGGATACACAGGTGAAGCTGTGAGCCGTACAGCTTTGGAAACTGCGTGCAAATAATTGGCTACACCACTACTCAATCTATTTGAAAGAACTTAAGTAACTTAGTTCGTGCACTTGAACATTTTAACACAATTGATCAAAAAATAAATGAGGGCTACTTACTACAAAATTCAGTATGTTTGAAACGACAATTTGGTATTTTGATATGCGCTTTTATGGCTGAATTGGTTGTTGGTGAAAGCTTGTTAGAACTGCTTAATTAAGATGCACTGCACTTCCTGCATTGTGTACTCGATTAGGTAAATGACAGTCAAGTCTAAGCTGTTGCGATCAAATTTAGCACTTGCCTTAAGGTATATACCCTTTAAATTTCGATCTGCTACGGATACTACATGGAGCAAACCTCGTACCCTTTTAGGAGGAAAAGAGGAAGTTGGCCTAGCTGGTACTGCAAGGGACTTTATTCTTTTTCCGCCAATATTATTGCTATGGATTTCCATAGCAGTCGGATCAAACAGTTTTAAATACGATATACTCGTATAACAAGTCTTTATTGAATGAATGAAATTGGAAATGGCAATTTTTGTTATAATTTTAGAGAATTTATAGGGGTATAGAAACATAATTGAAATTTTTTGGTTCCGTTCACGTTTGGCAACCTGACGTGAATTTTGTGTGCAGATGGTTTTGTTTGCGATGTCCGTTGAATCTACTGCGCAGTATGACGATACATTTGTTGGGATTCCGTGCAGCATGTGTGGGTTAAAATGTTGAGGATTCGTTTTCTCTGATAATGCGCGTAATTTTGAAACTCTGTTCAAAACTTCGTATCTGATTTTCATCCCTTTGCTGAAGATGCGCACATGAAGTAATTTATCACATACTTGCTTTTAACAAGTAAAAATGAGCGGACTGTCATGTTTTACTTAATACCCGTGTCTATGCTTCAAGTTCTATTAAATAATATGGATGGGGGTTAAAGTTTCGTAAAAATCCGACTTAAGTATACAAGATATGTTGAAATCCAAAGATGTAAACTTTTAAAAAATGTCGTTGGGATGACGTCCAAAAGGCATTTCTTATTTAATGAAGAATTTTAAGTGATTTTAAATGCAGACAAAAACCAAATTTAATTCCAAAAATATCTTCCGCTATTTTTAACGCACTTCTTAGTGATTTTTTTACCTTGTTTTATTTTGGAAAATTTACAAAATGCGCTTATGCGAAATTCATAAAAAAATGTACATTTATTAAGCTTTGACGTCCAATATACTGCAATACGAGTTTTGTAATGTACGGGCAAAACGTGACCAACGCTAACTTAAGTGCAACGAAATGTGTAGGAATTTATTCGCGATACTAACGACAACAATATATGTTTTAGGTTGAGCAAGTTTGATCATATAATTAAGTTTATTTCTGAAATGCAAATTGTGTGTCGAAATTAATGTACAGTACATATTTCTTAAATTTATTCATGATTAAATGAATACATACGAGCTTTCTTAAGCGTGTCGATCGATATCTATTGGAAAAACATGAATTGCCGGAAACGTAGCTAATCCTCTTAAACCTGGAAGTTTCATAATGCCTATATTGATGTTGAATTATGTAGAATAGAAATTTTTCGGGTATAAATCTGAAGTGTTTTCATGGCCAAATTCTTTTAATGTATACAGTAGAAGTTTGTAGTGTAGTTTATCGCCTTGTGGAATGCCCTTTTTTGTTACGAACGTGAATGGCTATTTGGCAAGTATTCTTCTCTGCATGTATACAGCAGTTATGCATGTTTGCAGTGAAGGCGATTTTATCGCTGCGCAATGGGCAATGTCTGTGGACCGTGCACTGGACAAAAGACCTATCTCCTGGGTTGCATTGGCCCCGCATCAATGAAGCAATCCCTGCTGGGAGGTCGCAGATTTATAGTTGGGGCTATTTTACGAGTATTGGTGTGATGGGATGATGGTATGTTGACGATAACGTTTGTGAATTTTTTGTGGGCATAATGTCATCTCGTATATGCGAGAGTTGGAATCCTGAAGCGCAGGCATTTCCACATACAATAGACATGTGAGAGATAATGACTGCATTAATCTAGACAAGTCGTATGCACTTGGAATTCCGATTAACCAATCCAAAGAGGTTTTAAGAGTATTGTTATGAAATAAGTAGGAAGCCACACAATCCAGGAAAAGTTTCAAGTTTTGGTTAGAAATATCGTATTCTGTTCAAAATGTATGTATTCAGCACTTTGTTTAGCAAGTAGGCTGCTATTGGATTTATGCTGCTAGGCGATATTTAGCAGACATGGTAGACGAATTCGTTTCGATCGCTGGCGACATTTGTGGCAATAAGTTGTACTGTTTGGTAAGGAATTAAATTAAATCATAATGCCGATTGGGCGATAGGGGTATATAGCGAAATATTCGCTTCTTACTTGCAGGATGAGAGCTATGGATGAGACGGAAAGAAAAAGTGATGATATAAGTATTGTAACATTCTTAAAAATTTATGCATTTGTTGGCAACATAGCCGGCCTTGTAGCATTCCTCCAAGGACACTTAGATTCTGACTCGTATGGTTTGTGATAGGTTGTTAACTTCCGAGAGAGTTGCCGAAAAGAGATTCGAAATTGGCGGTAAAATGGATAGGCAGTCAGTCTTGTTATCAGTTTTGCTGCTGTTCATAAATATTCAGCGTTTACATGACAGCAGTATACTGATATTTATTGTATCATCCTCAATTTTACAATCAATTTCGAGATCTAGCTGTTTTCAGCAATGTGTTCAGCTAGTACTGTGGCCTACATTTTCCAATATTTTAACTACCCAACTAATCAAAAACTGGCTGAGCTAGAATAATCCCTTTGATCTTTAAGAGATGCTTCAGTGTTATGTATGACGTTACCAACAGATCCCCTGGCATGTTACAGAAACATATGTCATCATGTTTCGTTGGTATTCTGTATCCATAGTTCCCTCTCACTCCATAGACATACATTATACGGCCTTGCATTTTGAATTTGCATAGGAATATTTTCTATATGTACTCAAACACCTTCCTGAAAAGAAATTGCTTTAATGTTTACGTACGGGTTATGTCAAAAGCCATGCAAACCCTAACAATATGTTGTACTTTATTAATAAATGTGATTGTAACGCTCCATTTTACAATGCGCGGAAAATAACGCGAAGCGCAACTGAAATGTTCTAAATAACAAATTGAATTTTTTTACTACAAAAAATCCGCACCTGTTGTGTAATGTTAAATAACTGTTGACGACAACTTGCATAACAACTACACTCTTTTTGTTCGCAACTTTGAACTTTGGTGTCCTAATATATTCGCACTGTTGTATGGTCACTTGGGTGACAAAGATGGCCGCCGTTAGAGAATTTTAACTGGCTTATTAACATCTTTGCATCGATACATCGCACTCCTACGTGGACTTGTAGGGACATCACTCAGTATTGTACAGTTGGAAACAATGTTCCAATGATATGGCTGATCGAAAACATTTAACAAAAATGCTTTCCTATGGTTCAGCTTACATGAGCCATGAATATTTTTTATTCATTAGAACTCTGCGAAATTGTAGAGGGAGAGAGGGAGAAGTCCGAAAGTTTGCTATTGATATTTTCCAGACATCTCAGTTTATTGCATGTCTCGTTGTACGTAATCAGTATAAACCCAATGGTATAAGATTGTTCAAAATCTCACTGTTTGTGGTCTTTGCTGTTTAAATGAAAAAAACAATATAGAAATATGTCTTTCTCAGTTTTTGCAATGGCATGACTATTTTGCTTTTAAAATTTGTTGACTGTGAAAAATAATGGAGTATATTGCTGATGTAAAAATCTGACTCTTGGGGAGGCTTGTTGTTGTTATTATAGTGCTCGTATATAATTGTAGATTTGGTTGCACAATGCGTTCCTCAAATTTGACGGCAAAATTCTCAAAAGGCTTCTCAGTCATCATCCCAATAATATTCTTTAGAAACTTCATGTAAATATGCCAATCTATGTGTGCATGGTCATTTGTCTAGTAGCATTCGTGCTAAGTCGTGTTATGTTTAGACTTATACACTAAACAACGTGTGATGAACGTTAATGCAACAGATAGATGACATGGCATTAAATGCATTAGCGAAATTAATTAATTTCATTATTTGTTATCTTCATAACGGGAGTTCACTTTCATCATTGATCATTCATTGCATCGGTATAAATGCTTGTTTGGTTGCAAAATTTGAATCGAGACGAAATTCTACGCATTTGCATGAAAATAACATCGTCTGCAATTTCCTTGAATATTTCTGAGGCATGCTCACACAATAAATTTCAGTATGTATAACACTGGGGAACAGCATTTTTGTTGAGTTAGGCCTGACACTTGTTTTTGACTAACTTTTGGCACCTAATTTCAAAAATAACAACGGTTTTTCATATCACGTCAACTTTTTCATCTACAGATGTATATGCAAAATGTGTTTTTATGGAAAACAACGACAAATTTTATGTGAATATAATGTTTATTTACAGTTATTGAGCTCATACGTATACTACAAGGGTAGAACGAAAGTAATGCCTGTTTGCCTGTAACTTTTTTAGTTTTTGACTGATTTTAAACATTCTTTCACGGAATGAAAGATCCACATGTCTAGCACACGGGACCATATTCACTTTTCGACATTGCCCCTTTTTTTTCCCACGCACACCGTGCTCCTCATTGACTGTCCCAAGTTTTCCTGGGAAGTCAATTAGGTGGCACTGTGATTTCATCTGAATGAGGCACTGGATGTATAGCCACTGGTAGACTAGGATACTATATTTTGCATTTAATTTTCTTGTTATATCTTGAAGTTTTTACTATGCAATATTGGCAGTCACTGGAATGATCTCTGTGTTCTAGCCAAACCATTGGGATACTATAACGGCAACTTTTCACAAGTTCCCTTTGTTTACATCGGTAAATTTTCGACACATTGCTTGCACACTTTGTGAGGGGCCCAAGATTTATCTTGATCATCAAGTTTAACTTTGAAATAAGCAAAATAGGCTTGCTTGACAAATGTTCTAAGGTTTGCCCTTTGTCTGGGAATGGTGAAGCTCCCGCAGATGTAACAAAAGGTATTAGGACTGTTTCGGCACTTGCGGCGAGAAACAGCAGAGACAGGCATGTTCTGAGAAAAGAAATATGTTTCGCTATATTATTGGGTTGTATACGACATCTCACCACACTGTCTCACATTTAACTGAAATACTTGAAGAAGTAACAACCAGGTGTCGATCACACACTTGACAGAGGTTTGCTTTTGGCCGATACAAGAGCACTAAACTTGCTGTGCAAAGAAAACCTGACGTGATAGAAGAAAACTAAATTCAGTTTTGAAATCAGCACATCAAATGTAATCGGAAGCAGCATAAATATTGAACTCAACAGAAAATAAGTTAAAAATTGTTCCCCAGTGTGCAAATGTACAACTTGCGCAGTATTTCATTACATTTTTCTTTTATATGCATTTATTCAAATGAAAAGAATGTTGATGCTAATTATTACCTCCAAATTGACTTGATTTCACTTCAATGATCTCAAAACAAATTTGGTAAAAAAACAGCCGCACTTATTTTGAAATGTTGCACCGCAGTTTATGCTACGTTTTCCATACTTGGCTAATTAGAAGTAATCGTTCCACACTTTGTACATTACCTGTATAATTTTGACCCAGATATCTAACATATTGTTAAACTTAAATCAGCTGATAACAAGCGAATTGTTTTCTTCATTTTTACTTTCTTCTCTAAATATATTCATTGTCCACTAACAGTATTCATGTGAATCTTGACATTCCGCCTTGGCTGTAGTCAATGTAGCTCCTTGTACTTTTATTTTTAAAAATAACGTGCGCTTTGATTTTGAGGCTATAGTCGCGCATCTGTATGGAATAATGAACTTATTTAGTACATGCTTAATTTAACAAAAAGGGAGAGCGCTAATGTTTCTTGGCTTACTCGCATCGTTGATCTCCATAGGGTTTGAATTTGATTCGAGATTAAATGAAAGGAGTAGGTTTTTCCTCAAAAACGAGCCATTCCTGCTTCATGTGTGCACATTTAACATTCAGGTAACGCGGTTCAATAATAATCTGAGAGACAGCTGTGAGTGTTTCACTTTAACCCGCAAAAAATTACGTTTTTTTCCTCTTTGTAAAGCGATTGCTTGCCTTTTATGTATAGCACCACCAGCTGCTCTCAACTGATTCCGGGTTGTGTAAATGCTGTGCGTATATCTCTGGAGATATAAAGGGTTTGTGCACTCATCTCTGTATGTAGCCCATGCTATATTCGGTGTTTTCCGCCATCTTATATTTTCTTTGTCCTTTCGCTCATTGAAATAGACTTTGCTATTGCGATGATGAGCGGAAGTCACTTTCGCCTTTCCCTTTTTGCAATACCATTTTTTGAAGTTCTTTATGCCGAATCTCTTTTACGCGCCAGATATACGATAGTGCGATATTTTCAATTCTATTTTTTGTCCCCGCATTGGCGCATGGTGGAGAATGGGAAAAAGACAGAATGGGAAAGGGCGGATGCGTACGCTTCTTCCGTTCATCAAACTATGTGCGTGTTTGGCAGGCTTTTCTCGTGACGTTCTTTGCAACACATAAGTTGACTTGTGACAGACATAGCTATTTTTTGTATCACAAAAGAGATGATGGCGATAGAGTGCGAGTTGCATGGACTCCACATTTTGCCTGTGATATACGATGCTTGGCATCGTATGTCTTGCTTTAAGTTCTGTTAATTGTGATTCTCCTAAATAACTGCTACAATGCCTTTGCAGCTCAACGCACCATTGAATTTGGCACATACGAGTTACTGTCCAACCCGAAGTATTGAAGTTACAATTCAATATTCGCATTTTGCTTCCGCCCTGTATGTTGCCTAAAGCAAATTGTAACCCGTGCTTGAATGTATTGGTTCTGTTGCAGTAGCGAGCATTATCGATTATAAACTTTAACAGTATATATGCGATTGAATCTGCTATCGTTTTACATTATTGATGTTCAGAAAATTTATTGTTACAGCGCCATGCATCTTGTATTGGCTCGCCAGGTGTATCTCAAAACCATTCTGTGGAAAGGTCTGTCAGTCGTCTCGTTATAAAGCAGTACATTATTACATCAAAAATAATCAATTGTACGAGAACATTCATTACCGAAAGGGGCTCGTAAGAAATATCCCATATAATAATAATCCATTTTGTATAGTATTTAAATGCTAACAATTTTTTTGTATAATCCGGAGAGGTGCTGTATATGCTTGGATGATCAATAGAAATTTATGTAGTTATATATATATATACCTACAGAAAGAAACCTTTTCGAGTGTAGTGTACACTTCTTTTCAGCTTTCCTATAACCGATTTTTCCAATGGATGTAAAATTTCATGGTGCCCTGGGCGTTATCTTGATTACCTTGCCCTCATATAAAGTTCGCTTGAACACTTTCCAAGTTATTCAATGTAGCGTATTAATTTATTGTTGGAAGCCACTTTAACGCCTACGTTTCTATTGCCCAAATTCCGATTTATAACCGCACTTATACCAGAGCATAGGAGCTTGTTTAACGTATTATTATACGACAGAAAAACCTACACAGCATCCTTGTCTGTTGAACATCGTTTGGCAACTAGGTTTATGACCGTTTTACGATTGGTGGACTACACAACATTATAGTCGCCTTGAAACAGTGCGTTTAAATCCCTTGGATTTCGCCCACCGTATGCTTTCACGTTGATCTAGTCCGAGATTCGTGCTTCCGCATTCAGTCATTGAAAATAAGTTTGTTCATGCATCGTGCAGGCTGCTAACGATCAATATAATTGCTTATTACCAGCATGTTCCTTCGAGCTCGCTCGCTTTCGTTTGTATTTTCCTGGCTCAATTAGTACTGTGCCAGGTTTTCGATGGCCATAATTTATTGTTTATAATTGTGAAAAGTACTATGTACACTAAGTGCCTCAGAAGTTTCAATGTTGTTTCTTATGCAATGATGAACTGCACTACACTATTAACATGTAACGATCAACATGATGCGTCATTGCTGTTTAAACGTTTGGGAAGTATCAATACAGAATGGTATGAGCTGCATGTTGGTTGATAATACAGTTTTATAACCTGCACTGCAGGCACAGACGAATACTGAGAATCTTGTACAGACGAATACTAAAAAATTCTTTGTTTCTCTATCTTGGCATAAAAATTGACAGTTTGGAAACAGATGAGTGAGTTAATTTTCTGTGACGTACGAGTAGTTCCCCAGATATTTCTTGATTGTTGCGTGGTGCGCAGCACCAATCGCATGTATCCGCCTTAATTTTATTAGTTGGAACTGTTTTAGTTACACAACACATCTCTTGAATAAGGTAAGCGTAAAACCAGGTAGGCCTATATAATACAAAGCCAAAAACGTGCTGATTAGAGCTGTCTCGTGCCAATGTGCCAATGCACCCATTCGAACTATATCCTCGGGATCTTAATATAATTAAGACATTGCCATGATGCTACAGAAAGTAAGGTATATGCAAGGACTGTTGAAAAAGTTCCAGGACTGATTTAACTCCACAGTCAATGGGAGTTCACTCGGGAGATGTCAAGATTTCAAATGCCCTTTACCAGAATTCATTTACGCTACAACTAACGGTGCAATTAAATCAGCCCTACAATTTTTTGAACAGGTATGCACACATATTAGTTCCAAGTTAAATGAAGTCTATAATTTCAAATTTGAATTGTTCCATATATTATATTATTGGAAAGCAGAGTTTTATGTACTGTAAAATTGTTTGAATACTTGACATGTTACGAATATTTGTATAACTTTTTCTAGTCGGCTGTAGTGCCAACTTTGCAGCATTTCAAAGATTGAACTTGTATCTAGGGTCTTTGATTTGATTGCTTTTTTATTGACGGCTGTTGCATTTCTATCGATAAGAATGACCAGAAGCTTTAGCTTCCACTTGCAAGACGTGCTTTGAACTCGAAAAATTTTCAAATGCAAGTCGCTTATTTCTCCAGTATCCAAAAGCATTTCCCCTTCTGCAACGTTTTATCATCCCAGAAATGCGATACTGTATTCTATGTTCTGCACAAGAATGCACTTTTAAGATTGTTTCTTTCACTCAGTCGCTATCATTCTATTATAATGCAAGCTTCCGGGAATATTTATTTGACAAAAGTGACATCAGTTTAGTAAAACTAAAATAAATGATCGAAGTTGAGATATTTTTCTTAAAACTGAAGAAGTCTACTAAGTGCTAAACCTTGTAAAAAGTGCTTGTAAAGCTTAACTTGAACAAAAACTTCCAAAATATATATTGCCAACATTGCCTCAGGGAATTTTTCTTCAAGCCGTTAGCTTTACTACCCTTTTTTGGCGTAAATTATCGGGTGAGTTTTACAAAAGAAATGTGATCTATGTCAATTTTTCGCTCAGTGCGTGCATAGAAATATTTGTTAGTATTTGAGCTGAATATTGATCGCTCTATTTTCCTAAGTAGCATTGCTGTTGAGAAATTTTGCAAAACATAATATTAATGCTTTTCCTGGAAACTTTTTAAAAAATGTTTGTTGGGATATTGGATTACTTAAGTACTTGTGCTTTTTATTAGAAAAATATATTAGTCTACGAATGTCGCACGTTACCGCAACTTTTTTGTAAAATACTTGTACATATATTGTTCAACATCCTTCATAAGTACAGCAATTATAATTTTTTCTTACTCTGTTTCTGTTGTCAGCATGGCGGGGGGACGCTTTTTAGTTAGATTTTACACGCTTCCTTTTAGATATTTTGAGCTTATTGTATGTAAAATTGTATTCAAACTGGGTCTATTTTACTAGATTTCATATTTTGTGTATTTATTATTTACATCCGCAAACTGTAATAGTGGACCTAATATATTACTAATATTTACATTATGTTTGAGTCAGTAAACATTGTAAATTTTTCGCGCGATACATTTCATCAAAAAGTAGTAAATTCGTGTAATATGGAAATGTATATGTATCTTTTCCAAATTCATAAAATTCCCTTGAATAAATGTAAAATTTGCTTATCCGAATGACGGCCATTCCATTGCGAATTGTATTGAAAGACTGCCATGCCATAATATTACATGAACTGTCATGGCGCCGTAAATTACAGCGCCGTATGCGCAATCGTTGTAGTCTGTATAAAAAAGTGAATGGACCCACACAAAATGTTTTTTTAAATCGGTGGTTATTGCAAGTGCAAACGTTATGATCGCATTTTGGAGCACCAATGCTGGGGAAGTGGTTCATAAATCCATTCACACCCAATTCTATGTGGCTACTTAAAGAGGCGAGAGGCGGTTAAACAAAGAAGTCTATAAGGTGTGTGTGTATACTTATATGTATTTGTATATATTTTACTTTGTTTCAATCGGCGCTGAATATGCTCGTAATACTTCGTAGATATTTATAACTTTATTTGGAAGCAATGAATTTCCTTGGAAATTGCTAATAAATTTTTATCTCTGCTTTACTTTCAAAGAACTAATGGCCGAATTACCCTAAAAGTCTCGGTATTCTCTTTCATCACAAAATTTTACGCAATAGAAGGATTATGCGGGAGGGAATTCAGCATCCGGCTGTATTGATCTGGCCAAAGTGCGCTACAGACGTAGTTTGGGGGTCTGATTTCCATGATGGAGGGTGCCAGCAAAGGGACTAGGGATTTCTGGAGGACCGTGTTGTGGCGTATAGTATGCCTTGTAGAGGGTAAAAGGTAGGGCTTGGCTGGGGAATAAATGTATGAGCCTAGCGCGAAGAGAATCGACCCACGGAGTTGACCTGACCAAAAGAAAGCATAATGGCGTCCACCAGGTAATATAGGAGCGGCGAAGCAAAAAGTCCAGCGCAGAAACGTCAAGACTAGTGTAGTGGTCGATATCCTCTATAAAACCCTACGGATTTCTAGATTGATCTGTTGTCAGCTTCCAGCCTCAGAACCAACGAAAGTTTGGTTTCCTTTTTTAAGAGTTCGCTTTTTTTCTCACTTTGGGATTGCATCTCTTGGAAGACGTCAGGCGTAAATTGTGACAGTTGATGCTTGAAGGCGTAGGTCTTGGAAAAAGTCGAAAAAAATTACCCGTAATTGTAATCCTTAAATCGATTGAGAAATTGATAGCTTTTAGAGCATCTCCTGCAGCAAGTTGTTTTTATCGACAGCTCTACCGGGAATTGTTGCTAATTTAAACGTTTGGGCTTTATTGGAAGTTTAAGGTCTAATTGTAAATGCAATTATAAATTTAAAGTTAATTTAGCGTTACCAAGAGCGTTACCCAATTAGTTACAGTGAAGGTTTTTCTTCATTTTAGCTCAAAAATGGAACCGCTTCAAAAATTTGCGCTTTATGCGTATAGGAGACTAAATGAATTATTATTAGGCTATCCAGTTTCAGAGGAGAATATTATTGTATCCAGATATCGCTTCGACTTTCGCACTTTGTAAATCAATTCCTTTGCATAAAATTTATTAAGATCTTCAAGTTTATAAAACGTAAATGAAGCTCGGTATGTGCCCAGATCCTACGCGTTAGTAAATAATTTGGGTCATTTGTGTTAATTCATTCGGACTGTTTTAACAACTAGAGCCATGTTATTTAGTTAGATGAATGTCGATCTATACATGCCATTCAAGGAATTACTAATTAACATTCTTATGTAGGAAATATTTAAATGTCGATTCATCGCAAATTTTTCTTTGTTTCAATAATTAGCATGTTTTTCAGAACTCTTATGTTATTCATGGAGCATAATACTCGGCTCAGACTGGAAAACTTGAAAATAAATATAAAATACCGTCATGCTAGAATCGTTTCTATAGTTTGAACAAAACTAAAAACGCGTTGTGAAGTGCCATGACAATGAATCAACCTTGATACTGGTAATAAACATGTAAAACAAGCTTGATCGCCCAAAAACATGCAACCTGACAGTGACCTACGTAAGAAATGGCTTATTTCTGCACTATCTTTTTAGTTTCTTGCACATTGTTATGTATCGGCCTGCAATATAAATAATGCAAATGAATCAATACCTAGGATGTGAAATCTAACGGAATATTGTTAGAAAATTCGGGAAGCAGGAACAGATAATGGGTTGTACCAGTTTTTAATTTAGCACTAATACCACGGTTACATTGATCTTGGTTTCATGCTTTGCTGGCGTTATCGATTCCAGATAAATTCCCCCGCAAAATCTGCCTTGTTAGTAGGAGTTGCATTAGTGTGGTCCAAATACTGTAGCAGAATCTGTTATGCAAACAAGATGCAGATGCAGCAGCTTAGATTTTTGAAATCATTATGCTGCGATGTATTCTCACTAAATATTTCATACGGGATGCATGCAAGTTATATATTTTATCAATATGTTGCCGGCATTTTCTTTCAAACCTATCATAAATGAGTGTTCTACATAGAATCAAGAGCAAAGTTTCCGCACGTCGAGTTATAACTACGATATATTGTCAAGTTGAAATTAATAAATTTATTGTTTATTATTGTATACCTACGAATAGGGGTATTACAGTGTTACATCGGTAAATTCGCATTACGGCTACATATTTTCATTTGTTTACCATGCTTTTATTGCAAAAGTTGAATTCGCAAGGCATATTTTGATTTTATATTTCAAGTAGTCATGGCCCTGATAAAAGCGTACAGATACTGTAATTTTGAATTTAAGTTTCAATTCAGATCTAAAATGTTCAAATAAATGGAAATCAACATTTTTTACTTTATCAGTCAATGCATAAATACTTTATTCTTCGTTTCTTATTCTTTGTTGATATTACTATGTAACTGTATATTTTTCTTTTTTAATTCGAGCTATATGTTCCATTTCCTCAATTGCTGTGTGAATTAAGGCCATTTTTGCGAATCGCACCAAAGGTCAGAAGTGAACGTTGGTTTGTCATTAGAGGAAGAGCTGCTCATAAGTTTCAAGTTAGTTAAATGTTCGTGAAGAATTTCTATGCTCACATTGGTAACTTATAAGCCGTCTGATTACTGATAAAAAAAAACAATAAATGAAGATGCCCATTTCAGAATCTGGGAGCTTATAAAGGGTCATCCGTCAGAGACTATATCATCTGACATTCATTTCCTATTTGCATGTCTATAATCAAATAATTCCCTTTATACTATGCCAACAATTAAGAAATCATACCATTAAATTTGCACCTTTACGCAAAAATACATAATTCCTAACATGCTACCCCTTTAATTGTGTTGTCATATGGTTGCGTACCCTGTGTATAAGCCTACACAATAAATTATTTAAGATCGAAAATTATAGCTTCTGTTTCACAGCTGCGTTCTTGTGTTCAACTTGAACATTTCGTTTGTAAATGAACGTGTTTATAATTTAAAGGTTTCATGCAAGATTTTTATTAGATTGGGTGGACTGTGGGAAATTTATTTGGACGTACGTCTCCTCAATAAGCAATTTGTATATTCCAGTTGCTTCAAGTTATACAGTGGTACCTCGAGATACGAGTTTAATTCGTTCCGCAACCTTGCTCGTATGTCAATTTACTCGTATCTCAAAGCAATTTTCCCCATAGAAATTAATTGAAATGCGATTAATCCGTTCCAGCCCCAAAAATTCTACCCCTATGAAATTGCTTAAAAGCAAAATTGTTACGTGTTTTTGAATAAGAAAAATGTATTTATAAATGATAAATATTGTATAAAAACATAATAAAAGAGAGCGACTTAACTGCTACTGTATGCTTAATTTTAGTCACTGCTTTTCTCTGTACTTTTTTTCGTCGGATTCAAAAAAATACTGTCCAAGGAAGCTTGTTTATTCCTCCATTTCAGAATGCTGTGGAAATTAGTTATGCAAGTGTCATTAAATAGCTCCGATGCACGATCAGTTGCAACTTTTTCAGGGTGTTTCTTTTCTACGAACTGTGAAACTCTCTCCCACATTGCTCGCATCTCAAATTTCGCTCGTATATCAAAGCAAAATTTCGCTCTCTCGACTGCTCGTATCTCAAATAACTCGTATGTTGAAGCACTCGTATCTCGAGGTACCACTGTATTAGAAATCGAATTCGTAGCCTATAGTATCAAAGTCATTAATGTAATGCCTCCTTTATGTTTTGTTAGAAGATCTATACTTGTCAATTAATAATTCAGAACTGATTTACATTGAATTTTCCTTTGAGATGTGACTGAATATGCGACTTGCAATGTTTCAGGGATTCGTCTCTCCATGTTGCCTCTAAATTGAGGAGAGCAATTTTGCTTTTGTCTATATGGCAATTCAACTACAGTTGCACAAATGGTTTGCATAACACCTCCAGATAAAAAATGGTTTATATCGCACGTGTCCGCTTCAGTTTGATTACAAAGAATACTTGTCATTGCTGAATGGGTTTTGACCGTGCCGAATAAACGATTGTGCAACCTAAGAAAATGTTTTAAGAGAATGGCAAAGCGTAATTGGAAGCGACTATTGTATAAAGGAACTGGTCTGGGCTTGTAATAAACATGAATTTGTAGAGCAATAGCTGGTTGGTATCTCTCTGGAGCCTGCTTGCCGATATCGGAACGCGGATCTAATTAAACCTGTCCTCCGGGTCCCACTGTCCAGATGCCCTTAAGTGCCCTTTGGCGAATACTCTTCTCGTTGCCCAGCGTTCACAATGAGCCTCTTCTTCTTACTTTTCTGCGCGAATTCTTTTATTTTTTTTCTCCCTCACAAATATTGGTAGTGGAATATAACTTCACTTTACAATTCGATGGTTTCAAGCTTATACAAAGTTTTCAAAGCTTGTTAGAACAAACCTTTATGTAGATAACGATATTAATTGTGGTCGAAATTGTTCTAGACCATTCCCAACTGTGCTACAACTTTTCGTTCATGTGAGCCAATTGTGGTCTGGAGGTGTGAAATTCGAGTTGGCTAATTATTGTTTTCAATGTTTGACCTTATTCATCACTGCATGAAATTACAATTTATAGGCGACAACGCATTTGTCCTTAAGGCATATTGTATTTGATTAGAACTATTTAGCCTGGTTGATGTTGCGAATGGTCGCTTAATGCTTTGCTGATTGGCGCATCACGATGAATTTGTTCTTGTAAGTAGGTCCACACTGGTCTACACGCTCCGATAGCCCTCTATAGGACCGCATGAATCGGTTTGTGCAAGCTTCGTGCGCAACATGCCAATAAGAATCGTCTGAGCGGAATACCATGCACACAGCCCATCTCCTTTCGTATAACAAGACCACCCCCGCCCTTCTATACTTTAGTTTCACTGCCCTTTATAACTCTCGGTGGACACAATCCCATTTCACGTGACTCCGAAAATCACCTAAGCGTGCCATGGGCTTCGACTCCATGTTCACGTGAGACGTAATACCAAGCCAAAGGTGGTTTTCCTCCTTTTCTTCTTTCTTGTTTGTGTTCAAAACTCTATCCTTCCCAAAGGAAGTTATGCTCTGGTTGACGAAATCCGACACGCCGTTCTTCAATATTCCCGGATACCATACATGTAGTGTAACGTTCTTGCGTAGGTGCGCATATATGGATTTCCATTGCGTATAAGAACTTCAGGATGTGGTTTACCCCCGCATGCAAGTTTACATGGTTTGGTGTATTGATTTGTGTATTTTCGGTGGTGCTACACAATTCCCAATTGAATGCAAAGTGAAAGTAGTCATTTGCAATTTAGGTTGTCATCAAACGAGAAGTGAGCCTACGACAATTACGGGATTACCTAGGCTAGCAGACCAAGATCAATTTATTCGAGTAGAAGCAAAGCTAAAATTGGGATTACTAATCAATTTTATGACCAATTTAGAATTTGCTTCTGCAGCGTGTTCAGAATATTGTCGTTGTTAAGTTGTCCCAAAATTTAAGTGCCTACTCATAATAACTGGCCAGTTAGAATTTTTTGACCTTGCAGGGAATCTTCATTGTCCAAGATCACGTCACCAACGGATGTCCTCCTCACATACCTGTATTACTTAGATCATAATTTTTATTGTCTGTCGCAATCTTTCAGAGCCATTTACGGTTAATTCAGACTTTTGGGACACTCTGTATTATCCGAAGTCTAAAAATAACGGCTACCTACGGTGGCCCAAACCCGCCAATTCGGAATTTCGAAAACGAATGAAAATACACCGACAAATAAAACGGTTTATATAAAAAACAGAAACCATTTCAATTAAAAGTTATTTTAAATTAAAACTAAAACGATTTCATTTTAAAGCGATTTTAAAGAGATTTCATTTTAAA
>WWPM01013004.1:0-11157 GCA_023279145.1 Glomeris maerens | reverse complement strand
CCCACACGAATCCATTCTGAGTTGTTTCTGTTCCTCAGTTAGGTGGTGTGGGACAAACCATGCGCAGATCTTGCGCTTATCCAAATTCTTGGTGACAATGTTTCGGATAATTTCACGTGGAAGACACAATTCACTCTCCATCATTCGGACAGATAAGCGGCGATCGTTTTGGAGTAGCTCACGAACTTTTTCGATGTTTTCGGGTGTGGTGCTGGTGGTTGGCCTGTCAGAACGAGGATCGTCTTCAAGAGATTCGAGTCCTTCCCGGAAACGCTTAAACCAGTCATACACGCATTTTCGAGTCACAGCTTCTTCCCCGTACACCTTCTGTAACATATCGTGGGTTTCGGTTGCCGATTTCCCCAGTTTGAAGCAGAATTTCATGTTGACTCGGTGCTCCATTTTGCACCTGGAACGACTAGTTTTCATGCAGCACTTTAGTAACTGTGACGTCATAAGGAAACGTCACACAATGCCTGTGCACATCACACATTTCTTAGCTTAGATATCAACATTCAATTCACACGTATCGAAATGTTTCTAGGTTCCTTGAAATTCGTACAATCAGACCATTCACCGAACTTTCCGGTCTCAACTTGTATATTAGATACACTTGTATGTGCATATAAATTTTGCAGTGCAATGAAGTGGAGATACCTGGTGAACTAATATCTCTACATTCTTAAGAAAACCCACATGGAGTTTATAACTTTCATTAACAGGATTGGTTAAATAAACACCATTGTGAAGTTTTCTTTTGCAAATATGTATTGTTTTTAGTGTTGAGATATAATATACTGCTTCATTGGTTTTGCATTTTATTTCACTGTCTAATGGACGTTGGCACTTGTGCCACATTGTCTAATTTCTTGTCATGGCTATTTAACATAATTATAGGTATTGATTGCCAAATGTATGGATTACGCAAAATCATTTTATACAATCCTCGCTTTTCTGGGTACATATTCTGTTTATAAGTGTTAAATCCGTCAACATCTTGCTATTTAGTGCGCTTTAATAGTAGACAGATTCAGTCTAGTTGACATTACGGCCACTGCACTATGTCTGTAAGTGAGTCTCTGAGATATTATAAGCATTCAATGCAAAGTTAATTTCGTTTACTTCATAGGAATGCGAATTTAGCAGCGATGATCATGTTGTATCTCATAAGAGAAAACCATCTAGTGAAAAGTAAGAATATGAAATGTCTCTATACCTAAATGTATAAATAGGTTGTGATGCATTTCAAGTTGTGTTTTGCATTTGTGATGTAGGAATGCTGAAACCATCTCAGATTTTCCGGATTCAGTACCATTTCTTCAACTGGTATGTTAGAATAAACTATTTGTTTTATAATCTTAATGTCACAGAAATGGTATTTTCATATTATCAGCAAAATATTATTAACTTGGTTATATAGATAGTTATAAATTGATATACAAGGCATGTCCAGAAAGTAAGAGTACTAGATTTTTATATTTTCTAAGAGACAATTTATTTAAAATACAGCCATCTCCTTTTTCCAGTTTAGGGCCTCTTGTCTCACCTCCAAATAAGTTGAAAACTTTTTCCCACTAATGTGAGTCTTCAGGGAGGTGAAAAAATGAAAGCCTGAAGGCCCCCAAGTCAGGAGAATATGCGGGGTGTTTCAAAATGTCCCATCCAAATGCCCCAAAAATTTCAGTAGGTGTTTTTCCTTTCACAACGAGAAACCTGATGACACCACGCACTTCACATTTGGCAGGATTTTCTTTCGACATACTTCACACAAATGATCACTAAAAGGGGACTTTTAGTACTAATAAAGACCACCTGTGCTCGTTGCAATCAGGTGAACCAAGCCTACAGATCAGCGTTGCCAAATTTCGGGTAAAAAAATCCCCCATCATAAGAAGGCAACAGTACTCCTACTTTGTGGATATGCCTCATATTAATGAATTACTATACTAAAAACCTATCACTGTTAACAGTCTATATTATTCACGCGAATGCTGAATATTTCATCTCCAGTTTAGATTTGCAGATGGAGTGGACAAATTGCTCATTGCCATTGGGGTTTTATCTTGTGTGATCACTGGATTGATTCACCCAGCCACGAACTTTGCATTTGCTGTTATAACAGATACTCTTGTTTGTTATGTGAGGAACAAGAATATGAATGACATTGGAGAGGATGTGACAGCATCTTCATGCAGAAACAATTCTTGTGAAAATCACCGAAAACTGAATACCTCTTCCACTTACTTTCCTGTCAATTGGTAAACTGTCCCTTACATTTTAAAGTGTACTTAGATTATTGTATTCCCCTCTCTGAAGAACTCCTCTAATTTTTCAGTAATTCCAACAATGATGTATTGACTGAAATAAGATTCTTGACAATTGCAATTGCGATCATAAGTGGAATCAATATGATATTTGGATATATTCGAGTTGTCACATTGAATATTGCAGCAAACAACCAATTTAGACAAGTATCCTGTTTGTACATGAAATCTGTTTTGCAGCAAAACATTGCTTGGTTTGATGAAGAAAGATCTGGGGAATTTGCAGTTCATTCGATGGAGTAAATATACATCTTTCTTTTAAGACGCAACAATGGACAACGAGATTTGCCCAGTTTGCAGTTTTCCCAACATGGCACCACTGTGTTTCTTTGAACACGAACTAGTATAATTCTGGGATTAATTTAGGCTAGAGAAATTTTTCCCCATGTTGTTTCATCCCAAGAAAACAGTGTTCATCATTTCTACTTGCAAGATGACGGCCACTCGCATGCTATTACTATGTGGGCAATAAAATGTAATAATATTACCCCCCCCCCTTCACATTTTCTAACGATAATTTGTTGAATTGCACGTGCGGGGGTCATGTTGGGAAAATTGCAAACTGGGCAAATCTCGTTGTCCACTGATGTTAGACATGATCTATTTTTGGGATTAAATTGTAACAGGTTAATTTATTTTGCAGAAGTTTACAGAAATATAAAGCTGGTATTGGAAGTACACTAGGATCTGTATTGTCCATGTTGTCATGTTGCACCTTTTCATTTATATCAGCCTGTGTTTATGGTTGGGAGCTGACTTTGGTCAGTTCTTGCAGTTTTGGTGTTGTCTTCGCAGCTGTTGCAATAACAGGGAAGGTAATTTTTGGGTAATTTCGTGAGAATTATATGAGCAGATGGAATTAAATGGGCAATTCTATGGCTAGTTCATAGCTGCACGTCAGCAGTGTGATAGAGAAGCTCAAATAACTGCTGGGAATTTTATTGAAGAGATTCAAAGTTCTCTGAAAACAGTTGTTGCTTTTGGAGGAGAAGAGAAAGAAGCAGAAAGGCATGAATCATTTGAGAAAAGCAATTAAAACTTGCCAAAAATTTTAAGACATTTGCCCCATATCATGTACAGGTACTATCATTCAGTTTTGAGATGGAATTTTTATAATTTAATATTGAATCAGATAGGGGAGACCCCGAGCGAGTTGATGCACGGGGCGGGTTGATGCAGTGCCAATTACTCAATAGCGGAGAAAGCAAATATTACGGGGATCACACTTTCAGATTAGCCTTCAATGTTTCTCCAATCTCTGGTGCTTTCGTCACTTTGTGGCCATTTTTTGTTAAAATACAAGGAAATATAACGTTTTGGGCGTGATAAGTAATTTTCATCTTTCTCGTATTGGTCTCTATAACTCATAGACTTGTAAGTATCATGAAATCGTCTTGCATCTGTTAAATACAGGTATATTGGAGGTTAACAGCGGTGTGTCAAGTTTTTCTCAAAGTGACCTAGATAAACGGGAAATGTGAAATCTTTCATTGAGCACAAAACGGGGCGGGTTGATGCACGTTCTGCAGGGCGAGTTGATGCGCCATGCATTAACTCGCTCCAGCATATTTGAAAAATAAATAATTACTTATTTGTCAAATATGATTATAATCAGCTCAAAAAGTGAATAATAATATAAGTAATAGATAAATAAATACTAAATCACATTTTATTAAAATAAACACATCTATATAAATAATAAATAACAGTAACAATGTTAATGATGTTTTTGTTTGTTTGTTTTGCCCCCAGAACAATGCTAAACTTCAAGTGTAAAACCAAGAGAGGGAAAATTATTCAAGAAATTTGTGTTCCCCTGCAATTTATTGCGTTTTAAGCCTCTGAACTGGGTGCATCAACTCGCCCCGTGTTGTGCATCAACTCGCCCCAAGGACGGGGCGAGTTGATGCAGATTTGTTGTCTGTAAAAAAAATTTTTTTTCCTTATCTAAAACTGTTAAAATTCAAACACATACTGTATATGAAAATGACCGCAAAGTTATGTTCTGTTCAAGGCAATAAATAGCGATATCCTACATTTTGACCAAATTCTTCAATTTGGAAAAATAAAAAAAAGCATCAACTCGCCCCGATCTCCCCTACATCACAACATATGAGATTTCCTAGATTTGAAATGAGACAACTACTTCTTAAAAGTACTGGCAAGTTTTAGATGCTTTCCTTGCACATCTTTAACATTTGACGCATATTTTCTTGAAATTCATCACTTCATACAATTATAAATGTGTTATTAGGTTCAGTGAACACCTGAATGCTACGAGGAAATGCTGCATTAAAAAATCAGCAATTGCAGCCATTCCATTCTCATTCATAAGATGTTTCCTTTATATAGCTTTGGGCTTAGTATTTTGGTATGCTCTGAAGCTAACTGCCCAGGAGTATTCATCGCCCAATCCCAAATACAACACATTTGTTTTCACATTTGTGAGTAATAACTGATATGTTTTATTTCTGACATGCACATGAAACACAAACAGTATTTTCCTGCAGGTGACCTTCAATATAATCTTCTCTGCTTTAGAAGTTATGAATATATCTGCTTCTGTTTTGACTGTAAGAGAAGCGCAAACTACAGTCTCACTTGTGTATAAAGTAATCTGCAGGGTAAATTTGAAAGACGATGAGAACATAGTTTCCACAAGAATAATTTGACTATCGCATGGTTAACTTGTTTCAGGTGCCTGCTATTGATAGCTTTTCAGAAGATGGATTAAAGCCTTCAGAAGTTAAAGGCACTATTGAATTTAATTCTGTGCACTTTAATTACCCAAGTCGACCTTCAACAAAAGTAATTCAATATACAAATCCATTAAAATATGTGACATTGACTATTTTGTTTCCGTAATTAACTATAGCTGCAAACTTAATTTATCATTCTGGATTTAAAGATATTGCAGCTTAAATAAAGCATTTGAACACCAATAAGGGAATTTATAGATATCTATAAAAATATTTCGGAATATTGGTTAATATTGCAGGTGTTGGACGGGATTTCTTTGGTAGTGAATTCTGGTGAAACTTTGGCAATTGTCGGAGAAAGTGGACATGGGAAAAGTACAATAACACAACTAATACAACGTTTCTACGACCCATTAGAGGGACAGGTATTTTATATTTGACATTTCATTGTATGTAGTGCAAAATTTTAAATTGAAATTCAGTCATCAAGCTCTAATTGCAGGTGACAATTGATGGGATAAATATTAAAGACTTGAACATTGGTTGGCTGAGAACAAATATTGGAGTTGTTAGCCAGGAGCCTGTTTTGTTTTCTGCATCGATATCTGATAACATTCGTTTTGGAAAAGACGATGCTGCACAAAACGAGATTGAAAATGCTGCCAAAGCTGCTTTTGCTCACGATTTCATCGAAAATTTTCCTGAAGTAAGATAGATATATGTAGAACATTTGGTATGAATCGCAGTACGTTTAAACTACACCATTGTTGTTTCAGAAATATGAGACATTAATAGGAGAACGAGGGTCTCCCTTAAGTGGTGGCCAAAAACAAATGATTGCAATTGCTAGGGCTTTGTTAAGGAACCCAAAAATCCTTCTTCTGGATGAGGCAACGTCCTCATTAGACAATGAAAGCGAAGTTGCAGTGCTCAGAGCTCTTAAGAAAGTACGTTCAGATTCATAAAATTGAGTTTCAACTTCTTCCTTTAAAAAATTACTTTGCATATTACATACAGTATATCATTGCCCACTTTGAGAGTTCTGTTTGCCAAATGTGATCCTAATGAAGCTCAGTATCTGATGATTAATATTGTAATTATTAACAATGTTATTTCATTGTTTAGGCATCCATTGGCAGAACTACAATTGTCATTGCTCATCGACTTTCAACTGTTCGAGATGCTGACAAAATTGCTGTGATTTGCAGAGGGAAAATAGATGAAATTGGAAATCACCATCAACTTGTTTCCAAAGGGGGTCTCTACTCAAATATAATTAAAAGACAAGTAACATTTCGCCAAATGTAAATGTATATTCATTATTATAAATATTACATGTATTTACATTATTTTGCAATCGCATACAGGCAGATTCTTCCAACATTGCTCCAGGTAATAATTTAAGTGACATTTTGAAGCTTAAAGTAATGAGTTTATATTTTAAGTCATTATGCAATTTGGTAGCCAAAGAAGATCTTGATTCTTCAATTAGTGAAAGTGTCATTGAGAAAGCTCAAACTACTAGACAAAATGGAAAGTTATTGAACATAGACAAGGGATTTGAACCAACGAATATAAACACAGTAATCGTCTTCCTAATTATTACCATTAAGTTAGAACTCTTGGTTAGAATAAGTGCTGAATTTGTATTGAAATATGCTTATTATGTTCAGGGCGAAAATTCTGCAATAAAACCAAGCGTTTCTTATCGTCTTCTTCAAGAAAGTTCTATCGAAATTAAGTACATTGTTGGCTGCATTATTGCGTCGGTTTTAGCTGGTAGTTTAATGCCTATTTCTATAATGCTCACGGGAAGCAATTTTAATGTGAGTATGTACTTCATGCCAGATTTAATTCGTTGTCCTTTCATTGCAAACATGAACATTTCTCCTGTACAGATTTTGACTGAAATTCATGTAGAAACATATAATTCGGAAACTTTGGCAGTTTTCATTAATTTCGGTATACTTGCAGCATGCGCAGTCCTTATTGTTACTTGTCAGGTATGTCAGAGTTTTTGTCATTAATTTTGGTCTGTTCTAATCGAATCATATGAGAAATGTATCACAATTTTCTATTACAGCACGTCCTATTTGCTATTTATGAAGGAAATTTAACAAAGAAGTTTAGGGTTCGTTCACTTGAATCTATTCTAAGACAGGTACGTGTACTGTATATTATATTATGCATCAATGCAAAACGTTATATGTTTGAAAAATACATTATCATCGAAAGGAATTGGCATGGTTTGATGACAACAGCCAAAATGTTGGAGAAACTTACACGAATTTGGTGTTTGATGTTGCAAACGTTATGAATGTAAGCACATCATGCAGTGTGGTACATGATTGCACATAAAGCTATTTATTTTCATACTTTAGATTTTCTAATTTTGCTAACAATTACAGGCAATAAAAACTTGCACATTGCTGATGATTGAATACAGCTCAACAGTAATGATAGCCAGCCTATTGTGTCTTTCTCTGAACTGGAAAATGGGACTAGTTTATATTGCCAGTGTTCCTTTCTATATCGCTGCTTATGTAATAGAAAATAAAGCAGTGAATAGACTTACTGAAAGAGAAATCGCATGTTACAAACAAACCAACAAGGTAAGATTTTATTGACTATGTCGAATTATATATTGGAAATGTGAATGACATATGGGTTCTAATACTCATCCCAACCAAAAGCTTTCTTGATGAAAATAGGCATGCATTATAATACAGTGGCGGATATTTGCTGAAGAACATGCACCTTTGTTGCAATTTCGGCAATTGAAGATTTATTTTACAGTTAAATCGATTCCTATATTGATAAAAGAGTACTAAGAAATGTTTCTGGCAAAAAATAAAAGACATAATAGCGTCATTCCCCGAAAAAATTCATGAAAACTGTAGGGGAGGTTGGGGTAGAGTGAGCCATGGGGCAGTGTGTTCCACATGCTATTATATGGATGCTATTAGTTAGTTAATTCCCATGATTAAATGTAGAGGGTATCTCATCACTAGTTAGTATTTGATGTGGTTTGTTTGAAGATTATTTGGCTCTTGAAAATAAAATCTGCATATTACAAGTTTTTCATGTGAAAAGTGAATTTCTTGAATGCAGGTATAAACATGATCAGTGTTTCCCTTGTGTGCTTGATGAAGCTGTAATCAGACTTTGAGCTAAGCTATGTTTGATCGATCTAAGACACGTGGTTAACGAACACTTGTGTGTTTTTTCCAAAATGGAAGACATGGGGCAGTGTGAGCCACTGTGACTGGGGCAGTCTGAGCCAAGAATACAAAGGGGTATTCCTATGCGTAAAGCTTCAAAAATTTTAAACTTGGAGCAGCCAACGTTTATTGTGGATGCTGATGATGAGGCATCGTTTTCACATGCAGACATCCTTTTAGAAGCTACCAGTCCCTAAATATCTAAAGGATCTGCGTGCAAATCATCCCAACTTGTATTTTCATGCGACGTCAACAAATATCAGAATTAGTAATTTTATAATAGTAATGATATTACATTTTTAAAAGAAATTGTAATTTGACATTTTCCTTTAATTCAAGTTAATTTGATTCACAATTTACAGCAGTGTCAAATGTGGCACGCTTTGCCCCATAGGGTGGCACACACTACCCCATTAATGGGGCTGTGTGTGCCATTTGTCTGTAAGTTTTAAGTGCTCAAAATATATAAGTGCAATTAAAATGCAGGATATTACAGTATTGCAAATTAGAAGTAGAATGGTTTATCTGTATTTGCGCCAAATAATTTGTTCATTTACTCAACAAATGTGTTCTCTATTTCACCTGAAGTAAAAATTGGCTCACACTACCCCAACCTCCCCTATTATGAAAGTTTGGAACCTGGACATTCGTTTAAGAACATGGGTTTAAAATGCAATAAAATTGATTGAAATGTGGTGTGATCACCCTTATTGATGATGTATTGATAGATACGGTTTTTAATATTGAAAATTAAATTGTGTCTTTCTTCCGTGATCAATGTATTTCAAGCTGCATAAATAGCAGTGTTGAAATCATTGGCTCCTCTGAACTGCCACCCATTTAAATAAAATTTGTGAACTGAGATACTTCAAAGGTTCTTAATTGAATTGAGGTCAGCACTTATTGATGGGCAATCCAAAACATGCACTTTCTGTCCATCTTACCAACTTTTTGTCAAAGCAGAACGATGTGTAGAGGCATTGTCCTGTTAAAAAGTCCAGTTCTCGGGCCAAATTATTAGTCCAAATGGAATTAACATGTGTTGTACTTGGGAGAGTTAAGACGGTCAAAAATAAAAACCATTTCAGTTTGTCCATTGTAACTAAACCCTGGGCAAACCATTTACAAAATCTCTACATTGGAGATGCTCTGAGAGAAAATGTGGAACATCGCATAAATCGTTCCAATGAAGTTTGGTATATAATGGTTTCTGCAGTATTTATTTGCAATGGACAGACTGGAATTGTGATTATTAGTGGCAGTTTCAACTCTCTCTAGTACCAGATGCTAATTAGAGACAAGTTAATTCCATTTGGACTTATAATTAGAACTGAGAACTTGACTTTTTAACAGAGCAATGCCTCCATACATCGTTCTGCTATGACAAAAAGTTGGTGAGTTGGCCAGAAAGTGCATGTTTTGGATTGGCCATCAACAAGCCCTGACCGGCAATTCAATTGAGAACCTGTGAGGCATTTTAGTGAACAAATTTTACTCAAATGAGTGACAGTTCAGAGGAGCCAATTATTTCAACAATGTTATTTATGCTGCTTGAAATACATTGATCACAGAAAACAATTTTATTGACAATATTGAATGCCGTATCTACCAATATATCATCAATAAGGGTGATAACAATTCATTTTCATCAATTTTATTGTATTTTAAACTCATAATCTTAAACAAATGTCCAGATTCCAAAGCGTCATAATACAGTGTTGATGATTTTTTCAAGGGATTACCTTATTATGTCTATTATTTTTTACCAGAAACATTTCTTAGTACTCTTTTATCAAAAAAAATCCTTTTAAAAAACACATTTCACAAATGCACTAAAAATTAAAAAAAATTTGCGCCCCACGTTTTCCTTTGTAAATTTTAAATGGGTGCAAATTATTTTTCAATTTTTAGTGCATTTGTGAAACGTGTTTTTTAAAAGGGTTTTTATTTCAGTATTATTTTATCCCTTTTAGTTATAAGTTATAAAAAAATGTTGTGAGTGTGGGTAGCAACGCAAAAAGTTGTTTATGAATCGTTTTGAAGGGTCCCTTGAAAACTATGTACTAGTCGCTATACCCTAACCCCCTGGGTGGTCAAATGTCTAATTGACGCAGCGCACGGACGGGCAGACGGGCACACAAACACCACGGCAAGCTAAGTAAAACGTGTTAAAAATAGAATTAACTACAGTGGAACCTGTATAACTTGAACCCGTTCAACGTAAAGTTTGGCTACACGTTTGCCCATAGACTTAACATTGTGCGTAACCTCTTTATGTTGAACCCCTCCTTCTTAAAACTTGAACACAATCTGAGTCCACTCAATGACATTTTCACACTTTTCACCTTCTTTCAAGTTGAACTTTTCCCATTATCTCCAACCTGCCTCAATTTTTTATTTGTCTAACTTGAACACCCGTATAAGTTGAACGTTTTTTTGGATATTGGGCGTTCAACTTAGACAGGTTCCACTGTATAACATAAATTTTTAATTTCCGAAATTGCAACAAGAGTCATGTTCCCAAACGAATGTCCGCCACTGTATACAATGTGACATTAAATATCATACACAATATAAATATGCAATACATAGAAAATATGTGCATTTTTTACACCATACAAAGTGTGTTAGCCATGCATGTAACAGGTAGAAAACTAATTAGGTGCTGCATTGCACTTTTTGTTTAGATTTACCCCATTATTAACACCTTAACCCTGTTGCCCATACAGCACCCAATACCCATAAAACAATTTAGCTAATCACGTGCCCCGTGGGAGATCATTCACATCCAATTCCAACCGTTTCTACTTTCCTAATTAAAATTAGTTTCATATATGATATGCAGATTGCTGTGGAAGCCATTTGCAATATTCGAACTGTAGCTTCCTTACACAGGGAAAAATCAATTCTTAA
>WWPM01012997.1:0-13789 GCA_023279145.1 Glomeris maerens | reverse complement strand
AAAAAAATGTGTTTTTTCGTTGCATTTCGACTTTTTCAAAAATACGATAAAAATAGAATCGCGCTGATAAACACGAGTTTTATTACATGGTGTCTTTAATCATGATGCCAGGTACATATTCCCGCAAACCGTGTATTTTTAAGACCTGTCAGAAATTGGGAATTATATCTCAAAATATGGGGTTTTTCAAATTTTCCAATATTTGACTATAAAAATCTCCGGGGTTTCAAACAAATTGGAAGATTATGCGAGTGCCAAGATATCTATCGGTATGAGTGGCTATGCTGACACAATTGGAATTTTAAAATATGTTTTCAAACCGGAAATACAATAGCCCAAACTTCAAAAACGTTACGAGAAATTGTTCAACTTTGACTCGCCGTAGGGAGACATCTTTCGTGTTTCCTCGAAAATGTGATATAACGTTTCATTTAGTGCTTTTCTTGGCCTTTAAGAAATGTTTTTATAACTTTATTGATACAACTATTAGGTGAGGAGATATCTGCGTTTGCAGAAAGGCTGTTTTTAAGAAATTATCGCCGCCGTCGTTGCTTCGGCAATTTTTTGCGTCCGATATAAAGCTCCAAAAAATCTACAACTTTGCAGAAGTTTAAGTTAATGTGTATACTAACAACCTGTAAAATTTCAGATTTTTTAAAAAACATGGTGCAACAATTTTATTCAACATTTGTTGATTTCACGTGGAATGACCCGTTTACAATGCATGAAACCGGAATCTTCAAACTTTTGCACTAACCGCCAAACTGTTGACTCATTAGGTGCAGGAAGCTTGCAAACTGTTTCTGCATAACATTCTCCGTGTTTGTAATGCATTTTGACAATCGAAATTCGTTCTGCGATTGTGTACTTTGCATAGCTAAAAATATACAGAATTAGCAATAACTGATGCGGTAATATCTTTTTGCAAGATTGGTAGTTGACAAAAATTATAATGTCAGGTCTTCGATCCAACCAACGCGACCAAAAAAGGCAGGCAATCTAAATCTGGCGTCACTTAAGAATCACCCTTTATGTTGTTTCACAATGGAACAAAGATCCTGGAGAAGTGGGGTCCGAATACAAGGTGTGTCTATTAAACTCCAGGACTGTTCAAATAACTTCTATAATATTAATGTAAAATACACACACGTTTAATAAATTTCGACCTAACTTCTACCTGCCAAAATGCACTTTTGTGATCGGCTGTACAAACGTAGGAAACAATGCCTAAAACATTTCTGGAATCTTCAGAATTTCGGACGTCGCAATTCCCCTTGATGTCACAAAACACATGTCCGAAATTTATAAGATTTTGGAATTTTGCTTTAAACATTGTTTCAAACAGTTTTCAAAATACAGTATATCACGAATTCCAAAAATGTCGAAAATGTCAAAATATATACAAATTTAAAACGATTTCCCAAAAAATAAAAAATCCAAACAATTCCATAAAATATCAAAATTTCAAAAAAGCCCATGAAAATATCAAAAATGTCAAAAACGCACGAAAAATATCAAAAATTTTCAAAAATGCCTGAAATCAAAACAAAAAAGAAACAGAATTCAGTTAAACGCCTTGGCGATAGTTTCTCTAGCTGGATTTCTAAGCTAGCCAGTAAACCAAAATAAGCCAGCTGGCTGTCACGCAGAGAAGCTGCTGCCAGGTCGCAAATGGACATTCTTATTTATAATAAAATTGCTATAATATTCGTCCAGAATGCAATGGGGCAAAAACTTTGCTCACTTAGACTAATTTAAAAATACCGTTCAACTTTCAAATTGGGACTAGGGTGCTTACTCAAAAGAATTAAAAATTAATTACTATTTGATGACCTTGAAGACGAGGTTATAGGACACGTGCAATATGAATTTTGGATTGCCCCTTTTCTTCTTTCAACGGGAAAACATTCAAAACGATATCTGTCTTCGTTGTCGAAATACTCCATTGAGAACGAAACTTCTGCGCCGCCCTGTATGGCCGATCGCATTTCCTATCCGTGAAAGTGAGCAGCCAATCCGGATACAAGAATTTTTCACCACGAATCTAACTTGTCGGTCTAACTGCATCTTTGACGCGGTTAGATCAATTCAGTAGTTTGCGGTCAAAAGGTGGACGGACCTGCTGCTGTATCATCGACGCTCTGAAAAGCACGCACACGGTGATTGGCAGGTTTTTGCTAGAACGCGATATTTATCGCTACATCTGCTCAAAGTTAGTATATTTTCGTCATATTAGCCTGATTAATGTAGGCCCCTTAATGCACGTTCGATCAGAAACCTCACGGAAATTATCACGTACTCGACAGTGAAGCAAATAACTTTCTATCGTCTGTTTCCTAATATTGTAAGTCGGATTCTTGAATGTTCTGCGAGAGATTATATAAATTAAAACAAATTCAATGGAGTTATCAATACAATGGACAGAGTGTTCCATATATCTGATGGAATTAACTAACACGTTAAATTTAATTACCCTGAGTCCTGAAGAAACGACCACATATTTAATTGTTAATAACTTCGCAAAACCTTTACTATATAGGAATCCGCCAAATTTGAAAACCGAGCGTGACGTCATATTCATTGTTCAAAAATCTTGCAATACGATCATTGTATTCAACGCTTCCTAAATAATTTCGATTGCCTAGCTGCACGAGTTCATTAATTTCATATAAAAGTACAGCAAGTGTCGTGTACTTTATTAATAAACTTTTGAGTCAACAATATTATCTTTAGAAATTTAATTTCGAAGCTAAATAATAGACGCTGCAAAGTTGCCACACTTGAGAAAATTCTTGAAACAGTTTCTGTGCACCATATGGCTTTGTGTAAATTGTTAAATAAAACTCTGTCTTCGAAACCAACACCATTGCGAAAAATACCACTATCGTGATAGTAGGCTATTTAAATGTCACCAACATACAGTGAATAAGAGCCTGTTGATCCAAATATGTCGTGCACTTGTTAAATTACGCCAAATATTAATATGACGTCACACAGTGGGCGTGTTTATTGATAGATGTACCTAAAATTTTGCACTAAGATGTCAAATATACTCAGGTATAAATATATTGTTATCAAATTTGGTGAATTTCTATAAAGCATGGCATTCTACTACATATATTCTTAATACCTAAATGTTTGTTTCTATGCCTGTAATTTACTTTGAGGTAAATGGCAGTTATTTGAGGCAAGCCGCAAGTGGAGCGCAATTTTGAAGTCTACTTGTAATTTAAGGGAGTTGCGTGTAACATTCAACGTATTGAAGTGACATTGATTAGAAAATTTGTTCCAGAAATCGTTTAAACTGTTCTCCAAACGATTTCCAATATACGCCTATAACAAAAATGTAGAGAAACATTGAATTTATTTTTTTAATCCTAAACTACATTGGATGGGATGCCAGGCTACTAAGGACCTAGTATACACATTATAATAATCAGGATTATAGGCACTGCCTTAATTCGGCACAATATCATACCTATGAATCCGTTTTCTCCACAATCTAATGAATGTAAGTGACAGACGAACACCGATAAAGCCAATTGAGTTTTGCCGAAGAGCTGTTCAACTGTTTAGATCTGTCTAATAATGCATCAAGTTTGATGACATGACATTAAATGAAATCAGAGTCACTGGTGAAGGACGTTAGGTTCTAAATTTAGGCATAATTGCAGTGTTTAAACTATTTCCATCAATATCTAATATACAGTATGTACAGGGTGTGAATTAAGGTTTGACCGTTGAAATAACTTCAACAGCGATGATTCTGGGTGGATTAATTAAGAGAATGAGTAAAGTTGGACTACATACTGGTAATCATCCGTTGCTAATCATATTCTGAACATTTTGGTGAAAACCGAGTTGAAATCGGCCAATAAACACAGCAGATATGGGCAGGTTATTTTTGATGCTGCCTTTGAAATATTCCATACATGACAACCGTTTCACAGTATTGCTTCGATAGGTTGGTAATGCAGGAAATAAGTTAAGGGGCAGCAGCAAAGTCAACACGGTCATATCTGCTCTGTTTGTTGGCCGATTTCAAAACTGGTTCAGCCAAAATACTCATAATATGGTTGGCAACATTTCCTAAATGAAAACCATGCCCCTATCGGCAAACCTAGCAAAGTTAGTTTTTGAAAGACCTTGAAGGCGGGCTTAAAGGTTAACTTTGACCTCATAGAAAGATGTACCCTGGTGTGGAGTTTAACTTTGCTCTTAGTCATAATTCACCTGGGATTAACACTGCCAATGTTATTTTCAATCAGACAAGACTTTTATACGCCCTGTATACAGGATGAGGCAAAATTCTGGTTCCCGGTGGAATATCCCAAAAACGTTGACAGTTATCGCTTTGAATGTTTTGCCGTTGTATAGTAAGTTGCAGAGGCAATCCAAAATTCATATCGCATGTGACCTATGACGTCGCCATCAAGGTCATTCAAGAATTATTTTTTAAACCGTTGAATTGACACCCTAGTCAGAATGAGCAACATTTATGTCCCATTGGGTAACGGGCGAATTTAAGCTGAAGTAAGAAAGCCCAGTTGCACCCTGGTTTCAGCATCTCTGCCTGACACCATCTAGGTTATTGTCATTTATTGACTGACTTGTATATCAGACAGAGCAGCTCAGCGTTCAACTTATCTTTCTGTTTCGCCGGAAATTTATGTAAATATGCAAATCATTCATGCGTTACAATTCATAGAGAAAGTTCGACTATCATATCTCGAAAATTGTTGGATTAGGCCAAGTAAAATAAATTCATCGTTTATCGTCCTCGCCCGCGCCGAATTTTTGGAAATTGTCCCCCGCGGATTTTTTTTTTGTAAATTAAAAAAAAAATCCGTCCGCGCTGAAATTTTTCACAGTTTTCGATATTTTTGTCTCTGTCTTTCCCTGTTTCTCGCAAACCGGAGCACCGGATGTGCGTTTTGAAGTATTTGGCGCGCTGTAATACTAAGTCCATGATGTGTGTCTTAAGGAAATTTAAATAGAAGCGTTTATCACTAAAAAAAGCCAGCTGTGGCGGACAACGGTAGATGGCGCCACTGCATGAAACTCGTTCATCTGTCGCTTTGTTCTGAACCCCGCGACATACGGACGTAGGGACAGATGGATGAACAACAAAACGAGCTAAGAAAAAAGTAGAAAAAAATATCCGCCGGCGCCGAGGTTTTCTAAAAAATATTACGATTATTTAATGAAAATAAAAATAAAATGCCGCCCGCCGCGCGGAGCTTCCAAAAAATTTCGGACGATAAACGAAGAATTTATTTTACTTGGCCTTAATACGTTTTTCACGCATTAAGGGACCCACAACACATTTCAATTGGCAAGACTTGGAAATGATTATTTGCATAAGGAAAATAAATGATTATGCACATAAATACAGTAGCACAACGAGTTCACTGAAGCTGCTGGCAAGGCGCAAATGGGCTTTCATGCTTCAGTATAATTTCACTGTAAATTCGCCCGTCACCCAATGGGATATAAACTTTGTTCATTTAGACTAAATCGACAATGCTCTACAGCTTTCAAATTGGGGATAGGGACGTACTAACTCAAACAGGTTAAAAAATAGTTCTTGAATGACCTTGAAGACGACATCATGTGCCACGTGCGATATGATTTTTGGATTGGGGGCCGTCCATAAATGACGTCACGCGATTTGGACAGATTTTGGACTCCCCCCCTCCCCCTCGTCACATTTCGTCACAAAATGTCAGACCCCCCCCAAATATGACGTCCAAAACCCCTTCCCCCCCCCCCCCCCAAAATATAGTTTTTTAAATGGAACATTGACATTTATTCAAATAGAACATTGATATTTTTTTCATGGAACATTGACATTTATTTCAATGGAACATATAGCCATTTAATCAAATAGAGCATACAGTAAAAGCTCGCTAATCCTGACTGGCAAAATAATTAAAAAACAAAATAAAAAAAATTGCAAACACATTAATGATTATTTTACTCCCACTGTGTAAAATAACTATTTCCCTTGTTAAATGTTTTAAATACAGTACGTACACATAAAATATAAATGTCTATTATACAGTTTATTGGTTGCTTTTAGCACATGTAAAACATTAATAATTTTTTTCCCGGTTAAAAATATGTACATTATGTACATGTAATTCGGCTAATCCGGACTTTCGTTAATCTGGACGACCTCCGGTCCCACCAAGTCCGGATTAGCGAGCTTTTACTGTAGGTATAGCCATTTATTTAAATAGAAAATAGCCATTTATTAAAATAAAACAACCATTTAAAAAAATAAAACAACCATTTATTAAAATAAAACAACCATTCATTAAAATAAAACAACCATTTATTCAAATAAAACATAGCCATTTATTCAAATAAGACATAGCCATTTATTCTCCATTATTCCATAGTTAATTAAAATGCTCCTTCATGGAATAAATAGGGATAGCATGGGTCTCTGCATCCTGTGAAATACATATTCCATTCAGATCAAGCTCTTCCTCGTCTAACCAATCTGCACTCTCTCCATTTTCTCGGTTTGCGATTATGACCATTATGTGACGTCATATTTCTGAAACCCCCCCCTCCCCCGTCGTCACACATCGTCACAAATGTTTGAACCCCCTCCCCCCCTTTAGTGCGTGACGTCATTTATGGACGGTCCCTTGCCCCTATAATACTTACTATACAATGGCAATACATTCACTGCGATATTCCATCCGGAACAAGAATTTTGCCTCACCTTGTATACAGGTTGCCCATAAAGGTCAGGGACAAATTAAAACTGGAAATAGAGCATCAAAAATGGAACAAATTTTACTTAATTAATTATGGGGATCGGAGCCCTACTTCCGTTGCTACAAAGATTTCAGCTGTAGCACCAGCAGTAGGGTGATCCCTACCGGGACCTTTGAAATCTCCAGGTTGGCAGTACTGTAGGTTCCCGGTGCTACAGCTGAGACCCTTGTAGCACCAGTAGTAGGGCTCCGATCCCCGTGGTTTATCAATTCAAAGTTATTCCATTTTTGATGCTCTATTTCCAGTTTTAATTTTACCTGACCTTTATGGGCACCCTGTATTTCGTCAAAGTTATTGTGCATGCATTTTCTATCTACTGCCCCCATTGGTTATTAAAATTCAATTTTGGTATAATATTTCAAATTAACAAATGTCTATATTAAAGTTGCAGCAATCACATACAGTCCTCCCTCGATAGTCCGGCTCTTCAACTATCCGTCGCCTCCAGTAATCCAGCGTATTTTTGGCCTCCTTCCTGAAAAACGTTTTAGTAAACTTGTTGGGAGTTAGAAATTTGTGAACGCTGTGCGCGATGTCGTGTCTGGTATTTAGGGTGTTTAAAAAAATTATTTAAATTAAAAAAAAACTAAAAACACGATAATTATTTTGTGCCTTCTACTTCAATGGAATATTAATAACGTGCAGTATGTGTATGGTTACAAGACAAGTAAATTTGATCTTTATTGTGCTGTTTTAGTTCGTTAATCTTCAACCTTCAATACAAAAGTGAATCATATAGTACATGCCCAATATGTCGGATTAACGAGGGAGGACTGCATAGCCTTACAGTGGCATTGAGAATAGGTCATAGGGGGTATCTGTGTAGCAGTAGCTATACAGGGTAAAAGTAAAGGTATTTGCACCCTTCCCCCCCCAAAAAAAAAACTTCCACATTTTCGCATATGAAAAAATTCTGAGTACGAGTATGCAGTGTTAGTAAGTCAGGGGTGGTATGCCCAGTGGTTAAGTAAGTATTTGATCTCTGCAACTGCCTTCAAGGTCATCCGAAACCTAAATTTGTAAATGCAACAGCTGTAGCAAAAGGTGAAATTAGTACGCTGAAGGGGAAATTAAAATTAGAATTAGTATGTATAACTGAGCAACTTTTGAGCGAAAATGAGTGGAGGAGAAGCGGCTACAAATTTATTAGTTTTGGAAATGCCACTTGTGATGTGTATTGCAGGGAAGGTGACCGTTAGGAACATCGATCACAAGTTATTGGGTTGGTTCTCTCTGTCATTTTCCCGAAAACACACATTTCACGCGAAATTGCCATCGATGTTCTTGTCGGTCATCTTCCCTACAATTCACATCATACACACACGCGATATTGCCAAAACCTATAAATTTGTTGCCGTTTCTCCTCCGCTCATTTTCGCTCAAAAGTTTGCTTTGTTATACTAACTTTCAATGTCCTCTTCAATGTACTAATTTAAACTTTTGCTACAGCTGTTGTATTTACAAAGTTTGGTTTCAGATGGCCTTGAAGGCAGTTGCAGAGGTCAAATACTTTAAACCACTGGGTAGACCACCCTTGACTTGCATATTAAGAATTTTTCACATGCGAAAATGTACAAGTTTTTGGGGGGTGCAAAGGACCTTACTTTCACCTTGTAAATTGCATGAATTATTTGAGAGTGCTTTAACCTTCATGTTTAACACCAAAACGAGGTTTGGTCCAGTGCAAGTATGCAATGATCATGGAAATAATTTGTAATTAATGGCATAGGAAATTTTTTTGCCTTGTTTTCTGCAAACAATTGACTAAACTAATCATTTATTTCTGTTCCTTGAAAGAAATGATTGCATGAGTACCTATGCCAGAGAAGTTCAGCATCGCCTCTAGTTCCTCGTGTAATTTTTCCCCTCTTTATTAAAATGTCTTAATTTTTTCCATATCTATGTGCAGTCATGGGATTATTTCTGCTATGTTCAGTGTTCAGCGCATTGTGCATTATACAAGTTATGGCACAATGGACAGTGTATTGGCCAGGTATTTTACATTGTTTTTCATTATACAGGGTGTTTCACAATTCAAGGGACAAACTTGCAGGGTGCCTTCCCTGCATGAAAACAAGACAAAGTTCCTGCGAACCCATGTTTCCAAATGCTTAGTTTTTTTTTTAAGTGGCATCTATATAAAATGTGACATATATAATTCATGTTTCCCACATCTTTATTAGAAACGCATAATGAATTATCAATGAAAAGATGTGGGGAACATGAATTATGGATGTCACATTTTATGTAGGTTCTGTTTAAAAACCTAAGCGTTTGGGGACATGGGTTTATAGGAACTTTATGTCAGTTTGTCCCCTGAATTGTGAAACACCCTGTATGCTTTAAAGAAAAAAACCGATCTCCGTTCTTCATTAATATGAAATAAAAAGTAATGCATGATGTCACATATATGAAATCTGAATCTGAATTCACAAGGACTGCGGACTCCTCACCTACAGGAGTCTTGAGAGCATTAATCCAAATTCATGCGCAACTGGACATGATCCCACTGTCCATTATTACAGAAAAATTGTTTGGTAAATGTGACTTGCATACAATAAGCGGGCGTAATAAGCATAGGGTGCAATATTTGGTTTAAAATATAGAAAATGTCGTCAAAGGGTGGATTCAGCAAATGCAAGTTGAGATATCAAATTGGACAATATTAGAAAATAAAATTTATTTGTTTAATTTTCACTACAAACGAGTCTACATCCGTTATCTCATGCACTCCAGAATCTTTATTTTGACCAATGATAAATTGAAACTCTGGATTAATAAATTTCAAGTAAGTCTGCGTTCGATTGTGAGAACTTAAAAATGGCATTTCACTAGGAATTTTAAATTGTTTATGGAATTATTTAATAAATTACCATAATTGATATATTTCTGATCAAAGCTAGAACATACTATGGGTGCACCAGTTGATATCATCATTGGAACATGCTTACCAAAGTTCGTTATAGACAAACTGGGAGTTAACATGCTAATTCCCGTACAGACGCAGCACTGGATTTATCCATCGAATTCAAAGGCAAGTCAATTGCGTAAATGAATAACTTGCGATGTATTGAATTAAAAGAAGAATGTTTGTCGCTTTCAGTATACACAAAGAAAATTGATAGAAAGAAATAGCGTGCCGTTTTTGGTGCAGCGCACTGGTATACACAGTTGGCGGGCTATTTCTTTGGAATGCCATATTGATTTACGACATGTGAAAAATCAAAGGACATATCTCTATGGTGCTTTAAAACATTTTTCATTATTTTTTTATCTTTCAGCAACAAAGGATGTAAGCAAATTAACAACATAAACTAAGATTGCGATTTGCTGTTTCTTGCATATCAGTTGCTTCAAATGGACAATGTTAAATTACCAATTATAAATTAAATATTTTTGCTTTTCCAAATTTCATTGAGAACATATACCTATACGAAATTTAGTACAAAAACCGATACTCTTTTGAAAAATCTTTGCTTTATTTCAATACTTTATTTGCAAATTTGACAGTTTTTAATAACATGAATTTCATAGTTTCTAGACTTTCCAATGACAAAGAATGGAAAACCTGTAGGGTTTCTAGCAAATTTTGTGGAATACGTTTTTGGATATTTACAACTAACGTAAGCAAATGAACAAAATACTGAAAGCAAAAAAAAATAATGTTTTTACATTTTTCTAAAAATTCTTTAAAACAGGTCGTTGTGGTGGTACATTGATGAAAAAGGCGATTTAATCATAAATTCGAAGCAAAAGTGGCCAAAAGATGTCAGTAATGTTTTTAATGAATATTTGTGCTCACTTATCAATTATCAATATTGTGACAATATTTCATAATTATTGATTACTTGTTCGCATTACTATATTTACAATAATACAGGTTATTTTCAAAATCCCTTTTCATAATAGAAATGCATTGCAAAGGCAAATGAAACTTTATAACCGTTGTAATTATGTATTACCCAATAAGGAGTACGCAAGTCAAAAAAGAATTGAATGAAGCTTGAAAATGCATTGTAATATTATGAATGCACAATGTTTCTTAGTTGAATAAGATCACTGGTTTGTCAGTTTTCTGTTATTATATATTTCTTGTTAAAAGAACATTAATTAGTTTCCAGAAATGTATTTTTTCTTACAACATGGATCTGGGAAACAAACTTGGCCACAATTGTTTAGAGATGGAGTGACTGTAGTGGCCAAGATGAAAACTAGATATATGTCACTTGCAAGGCTGATATCCTTGTTCAAATATAAAGTGTGGATTGCAGCAATAGTAATTTTGTGCCTCTTAAACCTCGGTTTTTATTTTTCATTTGATGAAAGCCCATCATTAAAGCATCACCCAAAATTTAAATACAAGAGCATGAATAAATTAATGAGGATATTGCTATTTGACAGCTTAATACGATTCCAAGGTAAATATAATTTATAAAACACTACCAATTTGTATTCTCCATTATTGGATGTATTCATGTATAATCAACAAGAATCTTGCAAAGAATTATAATATTTCTCCAACAAGAGAACCAAGGTTCATGACACATTTATGAGTGATTCCGGCGTAACTGTACAATTTGTCTCCCTAGGACATTTTTTTTGTAGTAAATTAATTAAAACTCCTAATATATCGTGTTTTGATTTACATAATGCCCAATGTAGAGACTATGTCTTGTAATGGTACAGGTGTGTTCTTATTTCTACTGGTAAATGAATTATTTGTAGTAAAAGTGTAATTACCGTCTGATGTCCCCAGAGCCATTTTTCATTTTCAGAGGTCTACAGTTAATTGTATTCTAAATAGGTACTGATCAACGAGTACTGTTTTTAAGTATATTTTAATTTCTTTATCAGATTATAATAAATATCTAGTATATGGTAGTAGTACAATTATTACTTTTTTGCAACAAACCATTTACATCAGTACTATAATTTTTGAAAATTTCCTTTAACCCTTATGTTCATACCCGGGTGCCCATCGCGATGCATTTGAGAGTGTAACTTGAGAAAAAATGAAAATTTTCCTTTGAGCTTCTGGATCGTCGTTATTTAGGTCAAAAGCAAGCAAATTATCAATAAGATTTAATTTTTGGATCTTTTTTTTAATTGCACAGATTGAACCATCTCAAGCTATCGCTTGTTTCGCACCCGGGACACCCAGGTATCCATTGCATGTATTTATACTTTAAGCATAAAAAAATATTTTTATGACGCCTGCAGGTAAATAACTATTTTATAAAAAAAAAAAACACCAATTATTTTCATAAAATATTATAATTTATTTATATAATCATTTCAATTCACAATATTTACGGAGTGTTCATCGCAAACAGGCAGTTGGCACTCGGTACAGCTTTTGTGCGTTTTTCATCTCCTCTTTATAATTACATAATTTGTAACAAATGTGACAGGAAAAATTGGATAAACTCTCTTGCACCCAGTCTTCGTCGTCGCTATTAGACACCCCAAAAGAATCGGCATTATCATCACCGTCGTCAAACACCGCTTTCAAATAAGCTTCCTTCTTAGCGGCGCTCGTTCTAAAAAAATATTGTTTTATTTTTTATTCAATTAAATTATAAAGTGAATTAAGAATCTATTTACCCGTGAAACTCATATCTTGATATGTCCTCCATAATTTTATGCATCCGCGATATGATACCATCGATAAATCACACAGGAGTATACAGGGTGTTTCAAAAAGTCATGCTCAAACTGAAGGGTGAGGTAGAGGTGTTAGAAAGAAACAAATTTTCTTTGTGGAAGAATGGCATTTGAAGTTTCATTACGGAGTTACAGACATTAAAAGTTTCCCATCACGGTATTCTTGTTTTTATTGAAATAGAAATAAATAACCACTGACAGGTTAAGGCGGGTCCGACCAGTGCATATAGTTGAATTTTTGCACAGTAGATGGCGCAGTTTGCAAGATTTGCAGCGTGACGTCATTTGCATGATACGTGACTGTGTGACGCAATTTTTATTGCACCTAGTCACTGTGACGCCAGCTGGTGTGACACATGACTCTGTGACACAAATTTATTTATAACCCTATTGCAACATCATTTGGAGGGCAGTTTGGAAAGGCTAGTGTGTTTATTTGCACCTGCATCTGTCTGCAACTGAAGAGGAGAGGTTGCGGTGTTTGACTCGCAGATCCCCACAAATCTTTTATGGGTGAAAGCCCTAGGTGGGCTGAAGGGGTTCATCAATTATTTGGATGCCATGAGCAATGGTCATCGAGATATTGACCATTGAACTTTGGGGGGTTTTCTTGGATTGCAATATAGAGCACTTTCATCACTTTCTCTCCTGTTAGTTGTTGTGGCGTAGTTGGGTAGGCAGTTACCTGTGATGCAGGTGATGGCAAGTTCGAATCCTTCTACAACTTTATTTTTTTTGCATGAAGTTGCTTTATTGTGCAACTTGTACTGCCCAAAAATAATTTTCGAACATAATGTTGTGATTAATGTGATTTTTCATGCAAATGACAACTGTTGTAATTATGTTGTTGGTATATCTGGATAATTGTACGCGAAAATATAATCTTATGCATACAACATTAATCTACAAAACAATCTTTTTATAGTTTTTTGCATGAAAAATCACTGATCACAACAAAATATTGAAAAATCATTTTTGGGCAGTACAACTTGCAAAATAAAGCAATTTGATGAAAAAAAAGAAAGTTGCATATGGATTTGAACTTGCCATCACCTGCATCACAGGTAACTGCCTACCCAACTACGCCACAATAACGAACGGGAGAGAAAAGTGATGAAAGTGCTTTATATTGCAGTCCAAGAAAAAACCCCAAAGTTCAATGGTCAATATCTCGATGACCATTGTTCATGGCATTCAAATAATTGATGAACCCCTTCAGCCCACCTAGGGCTTTCACCCATAAAAGATTTGTGGGGATTTGCGAGTCAAACACCGCAACCTCTCCTCTTGAGTCCTTCTAGGAAATGACCATGTGAGGGGAGGGGGGGGGGGG
>WWPM01012996.1:0-59610 GCA_023279145.1 Glomeris maerens | reverse complement strand
CCCCCCCCCCCCCAAGACATTTCATTGCAACATTTTTGAATTAAACATAAAATTATGCTGTCGAATTTACTGAATATAATTGTAAACATTTTATACTTTGAATTCAATGGAAAAACAAAGTGCTATATTAACATTTCTAATTATTTATCACAATAAACAGTATGGTGCAGACCATAAAGTGCAAGCAATTTTCAAAACATGTGGGTATGGGATCGTTATCCCATTTTTACTTCTGATTTCCTGCTCATGCACAGCTGATTACGTAATCAGTAATTATAACAGTATGATAAATTAATGGTACAGTAAATATTTTCAGGCAATATTTTTGCGAAAATGGTATTATATTATGATCTTCAGTAATTTCCTTCTGATGTAAAAGTATTGAATTGGCAGTAGATGACAAGGATTACTTGTGGAATTATTTCGACAGTAAAGAGCATCTTCTCCATGAGATCACTGACATGTATTGCTTTTATGTTGCTGATTCTCTTCATTCCGCTCATGTAGCATTCTTTTATAATGAACGAGCGTGCAGCGGTAAAAGAAAACGGTCTGTGATCAATCATGTTCATTCTGTTTTCCAGCAGGCACGTTCTCTGTTGTTGGGAGGCCACCTCTTTGATGATAAATCTGTTTTGCTTGGATGAATTTTCCATATGAAACCCGGAAATAATTTTACGATGCAGATTTGCTCAATCTTTGAATATTTGTACGATATTATAAAAAAGAAGACTTACTGAACATTCCCAATAATTTAAATACTATTAAATTATAACGCAGGGTATTTATCCGAAATATGTGCATTAAAATTTGCAAGGCAGATTTTTCCACATTATAGTCTTGCCAAAATAGCTTGAAAATTTTAGACCAATGGCATTATCTTGGTTCATCGCTTCCTTTTGCCTTCGTTATATCGACATACACATATCGGCCACTCGATATCATGCCCATCCGACCTGGAGCAACTAATCTTTACTTAACAAACCCGTTTAAGCCACGCCCTTTTCTCAAGCAGTTGTGGCAAGACTATAGAACGATTGCTGAGATGGCTTGACAGACAATGTCTAAACAATTTTTTTATATTTACTAGTGAAAGATAATAAATTCAGTCGTTTCTTACTTTGTGATAAAATAAACGAAATATTATATAGCGTTTTAGCCAAAGAATATGGTCGATTTCGAAATGATTATGTACTGTACCTACCTCTAGTATGAATTACTTTCTGAACCACTGAATGTTGCAAGCCTAATATTTAAACCGTAAATTAATACAGGGTGTCCCAAAAGGTCGTTGCCGAACTTACAGGGTATACTCCCTGTATAAAATCAACACGTAAAGTTCCATATCCCCAATCGCTTAGGTGTTTAAGTAGCATCGACAGTACATAAAATGTGACATCCATAATTCATGCTCCCCACATCTTTATTAGAAACGCATAATGGAAAGATGTGGGGAGCATGAATTATGGATGTCACATTTTATGTAGGTCCTACTTAAAAACCTAAGCGATGGGGACATGGGTTTATAGAAACTCTAAGTTTTGCAACGACCTTTTGGGACACTCTGTAAAAAAAGAATTGCAATGCAGCCATGGCGATACTAAACTCTATTAAGGTTGTCAAGTTTGCGACGTAGCATTTTAAATTTTTATGCTACGAATAGTAACACATCCGTTATTTTAATTGCGTCATAAAACGTTGTTTCATAGTTTCGATTGTTTTTGAATCCATATACCAGCATTGGGCGTCATGAATATTATTTCAATAAAATAAGGATGTCGTTTCGCAATTTTTCCCTGCATAAGTATGAAATTTTAAAGTCACATTACTTTGAATTAATTTTTATGTGAACATTTGTACATTGTGCCTCTGAATTGATACGTGCACGGCATGGAAAATCAATAGTAGGCCTACAACCTGTTGAGCGTAGCGGCTATTTTGATGGTTGGACATACGTGAGCCTTTTAGTAATGCTTGTAAATGTTATTTGTGAAGTCCGAAAATTTAGATATGGCTTGCAAATATATTTTTGGAAGGACATCAAATTGCATTTGTTAGCTCTCTGTGTCCCATCTAGCTATAACAGCATTTCGCTGCATTATTCATTTATGCAAGTTTAAGTCTCGTGCCTTGTAATGAATGTGACCTTAAATTATGGCGCTGTCCTTCACTTCCTTGCGCCCAAACGGTCTTTGGGGCCATCCAGAAAAGATGTTCAACAAAAAAGGGGGATGGAGGGGGCATGCTCCAAGCTATACTGAAATCACATTAGCAATTGTATGCGCTGTTAGACTTAAACTATTCCTCAACAATGCATGGTTAATTTAAAAATCCCTTTCTACATCCCTTCAGTTCTATTGCCCCATGATTGCGTTCTTTGCGCGGAAAAATAATTTTAGTAGCGCGCATTTAAAATTCTTTTTTTATTTTAAAATTTATGTTATGAAAGCCGCGTGTGATATGATTTTAGAATTCTTTCGGCATAATTGGATCTTAGCTTAATTGCAGAGTTTCATTGTTTTAATTATATTTCAAGTGGTTACTGGTTTTTGCCAGACCCTATATTCTATACCGCAATTGTTTTGTAAAGGAAGAAATTTATTTGTATTGCTCTATCTATAGATACATATGCCCTGAGAAATTAGATTTCAAATTCAATTTGTACCTTATTTCTTCATTGTGTGCATACATTCAGAATCGCATTTCAATAATGTATTTTACAGGTTCTATATGTATTGAAATTATTTTGACAGTGCATGTACCAGCTTATTTCAATCACAAAAATTATAGTAAGGTCCAGCATAAAAAAAAGCTTAAATTGGATGTTGCGCCGTTCCTTTTAAAATTACTCTTTTTCTCATTAGTAGTACGTGTATAGATAAAAATTATAATTTCCGGCAGAATATTATGCAAGCTGCGCTTGTTCGTCAATCGGAAGTTGTTTCATCAGTGACAACATAATTTAATTTAATATAGCCTAGCTGGGCTGCGCAACGTTTGTTGTTACAATCTCATTTTCTGCAAATTGTTTGCCTTATATTGCATTGATACAAAAAACACATGAATTAAAATTGCATTACGAATTTCGATTTTGTCTAGTAATATGTTATTTCAGCATTGCATGAAGTTGTGTTTTACGCTTATACTATATTTATGTTTATTCAGTCTGTGCAATAAACTACGATCTCCAATGCGATCACAACAAGTTTCTGTTCCGATTTTAAAACAAATTTAATTGGAAATTCATATTGCATACAGGAACACCTCGCTACATATATCGGTTATTTGCGCAACTGCCCTCCTAAATTGCATATTTCTATTTCTTTTTCGGTAGTAAATCATGTACGGTAGTACTAAGTATATATTTAAAGGTAAACATTGCGTAAATTTCCCTTTCTATCATTGTTTTATAAGAGTTCACTTACGGTTGTTTTTCACTTAACCGCGATGATCGAGTCCCAATTACGCAAACATCGCGATGTGCTGCTGTCTATGCAAATAATTTACTTTATATAGTGCGCAAATCTTATTCAATAACAACTCATTTCATAAAATTGGTAAATAAATTTTTTTCCTGCGGGCGAAGAATTACAGGGCTCAGGGCTAGTTTCAAATATAAAATACACAAGAATTCCTTTAAATATACAATGTTGCTTGGGGTGGCTGTTAATTACTACTTTATCGGAGTTGTACGTTACATAAAATATTGCATTTAATAAAAAAGCAGCTTTTGTTGAAAGTTGAAAGCAAACGTTTACCTGAAAGAGAAATAAAAGGGGGTGTAATGTATGCATTCTGCACTAAATTTCGTTTTACTGCAATGCACTTGGAAAGGTGTGGCAAAATCTGTTACTTCACTTGAATTGTGCCTAGCATTGATTCATACGGGGAGACACTTGCTTAAAAGTCTGCCAGCACTTTGACAAGGAGATGTAGTAAAATTCCCAACGGGGAAGGTAGTTTTACGGAAAGATAGGAAGGGAGTAAAAATATATTTTTTCCTGGTTTGGCTCTGCTCCAGCGTCTTGTTTATTTGGGAACCGTGTTTGAGATTGGAGCAATATTGGTTCGGAGTGGTGCGGCAGACCTGCAGTGCCGTTCAGGAAAACCTCGTAAATTGAAGCTTGTATCCCGTAGACTTATGTTTCATTTTTTCAAGCACTTGGACAGGTTCAATATGGATGATGTGTAGCTATAGTTTTAAGGGTTGAGTACCACGATATTCGAGGCCTAAATTGCGGCTCCTTGCGACACCGCAAACCTGTTACGTACACCATACTGTGTACCTACCATTTTTCAATATCTTATACGGAAGGTAAGGCATGGTGAAATAGCATTCAGAGTTGTGGTTTTCATATAGAATATACTTACTGTATCCTGGATTCTTCAGCTGGATATACTGGCATGCGTGCATGCAAAACCGATAACTCATTTCTGGAAGTGGGTTGCTGATCGAGAGGGTTGAGAAGATATTGCCGGAGGAACGCAACGCATTTATTTTGCAAACGAAGCGCGTTTTGTAGGTGGTATGCCGATTGGGAGATTAATGGAATTTAAAGAATGCTGTTTTAGACTGTTTTGAGCGCATTAATAAATAATGATTGGATGATGCGAATATTTTACCTCGTGGTGTTATATTTCAAATGAGTGTATTAAATTGCAGTTTATTTTCCATAGCATTTAAATATGTAATGGTTATTAATGGTCATATCCGCTTTAACAACCAATGTATGGAAATCTGCTAAAGAAGGGATACCGTGGTTTTGCTCGGGTCTACAGAGAGATATCAGAGTAAGAGATTAAATTCGATTGTGACTGTCCTGAAAATGATGTAGGCCTATGTATTCAAGTTCAAACAGTTGGCACAGCCTTTTCCTTTTACACTGATCAATAAGAAAAGTAGATTTTGACCGAGCGGCATCAGTCGCGATTGAATAATTGTAAATCGATTGCTCCCTTTTTGAGTCTGAATTTCTTATTCCCCTCGATGTACAACATACGGAAGCATGACTTTACGCCTATTGTTGTGCAATTTCAAACTATAGATCGTTTAATTTATAACACTTTCAACAAATGTAATCTCCTTACGAGCGAGTTTGGATGTACATATTTATTACTTTCACTGTTAACTGTGCTACCAGATTATGTCACTTCACTTGGAAAACAAGTGGAATGGGGAATAACATGAATAAATTAACGCGCGCAAACTAGCATACATTATGATAAAGCTCCAACATACATCAATTTTGTATACAATTAATATACAAATAGTTTGTATAATATGTAACAATTCTGAAACTATATCAAATTGGCTTTACACTGTCAGTAGGTATCTGGCAATCAATTTTACAAGGCATCTAAACAAATTTTGTATATTGTAATGGCATTTGTTTTCAGAAATGTAATTTTTTATTCCCTTGAAATAGAATGCATTAAAAAATGTGTTGTGAAACCAGCTCCATATATCTCCTACTCTGCATATTACATATCGCATAACATTGACACTAACAACTGCCAGGAATGTCGTCTTGCGTGGGTAATGCGATCGATATTACACGCTGAAATTCAGGACTTAATCAAGGATACATGCTGCAAGTTACTGAAAACAGTTTAGTAAAGGAAGCTTGGGGATTTACTTGCGTACAGAGTTCTATTCCTATAACTAGTTGTAGAGTTTTTGGGATGGAACAGTATAAGATGAAAGAGACCGGCAGAATTGGGGGAGATGGTTAGGGATCGGTAGGTCCTTGGGGATCGCACTTAATATGTTTGTGATGCCCCAGAGTCGGGCGAAGTCCAGGATAGTCAATAAAATGGACGGTATTCGAGTCCGCATGACCTCGTAATTGCATGGACCAGCATCGATGTCCCGTCGTATATCCAGAAGGAGAACGGGGTGTTGTCTAGCTCTACCATATCTGTGTATAGGTATGTGTGTGCGTGCTGAGCCTCGTTGATAAACTTGTGCGGAAGCAATCTGTCTGGATACGCAAGGCTTTCTTCAATACTTTGTACGTGTGCCTGTGTGATATCTGCAAAGCGATATATGAGAATCGTATACGGGAACAATTTTCACCGCCTCGCTGGGTTGCCATGATTGCTCTCGCAACATTTTCTCGCTTGCCTTCAGTAAAATTCGCATGTCCAACTGCAAATGCCGTTGTTGTAAACCTCGATCAAAATTCTGATTTTCAGTAATAAAATAAATACCTATCTGTGCATGTTAAATTTCTAAACGTGTTTCTAATGAACTTAAATCACCAAAGGGATTTTTACGGAAGGAGCCTTATTATAGTTACCAGAATACATTCTGTATGGTGTATAGTCATAGGTAGCGAATTTGTGCACTCCGATACCATTAAGAGCTAGCGCAATGATGTTCTCATAATCAACGATATAGTTTTTGTCTTCATTTCAGAATACAAAGGTTTACATTATTTCAATTTATGCACATTAAATCAAATTTTTTGAACATATGCAGCCAGACCTGCGTAAATTTTTAATGTATCAATATGTCAGGCATCATAGCCCATACAAAAATGTTCTGTAGAATTCTGCAGAAATGAAGGGAAAATATTCTGCAGAGGATTTTTCCACACGGATTTCTGTGGAATATTTCCTGCAGATATGTTTCTGCAAACCTTACTGCAAAATCCTGCAGACAATTTTCTGCATCTTATATTCCAAACAAATTTTAGGAGGAGAATTTCCTGCAGATATTTTTCTGCAAACCTTACTGCAGAATCCTGCAGACAATTTTCTGCATCTTATATTCCAAATAAATTTTAGGAGAAGGATTTCCTGCATATATTTTTCTGCAAAACTTGCTGCAGAATCCTGCAGACAATTTTCTGCATCTTATATTCCAAACAAATTTTAGGAGGAGAATTCTGCATTCAATATTCCATGCTAAATTTTGCAGGCTGAAGTATTTACTGCTAAAATAATTTATTAATTTCAGCAAAATAGCTATTTGTGTTTATTACATTATACATTATTGGATTTTGAGGAATTTAATTTTTTTCAAAATGAATTAAAATTGAATTGAAAAAGGATAAATATTAAGAAGGAAAAATTGTAAAAAATGTACATTTTGGTAATTACCATATAGAAATAAATATAAAACATGCATAATTTAATTCTAATGTATTGCAGATATTTCTTTTTGCTTAAATGCTTAAACAATTCATATAACTCAGTTAAATTTCAAGCTGTATCATTGACATACATCTTTAAATAAGTATTTATAAATGAAATATAATATCCACTTGTTTCGAAATTTTATTTGGGATTCAAGGAACCATATATTCTGCCAATTTTTTATAAAAATTTAAAACTTTAATAGTCAAGTAACTACAATTAAAATTTCTATAGGTCTTCAAAAATTCAAATTTTATTCATTTCTTTTCAACTGTTATTAATTTATTTCAAAATATGAAAGGCTACTTTATTTACATTTTAAATCATTAATATCACACAATAATACAGAATGCTGCATATATTTTGATTTTATCAAAGGGGAATAAAGGGGGGTAAGGGGTGAAAATCACATGACTATGACCCAATCAGGAAGTTGGGTGCTGACGCCCCTTCCCCCTCATTGGGCCATAGTCACGTGATGAAACTATGCCAATTCCTAGAATGGCAAAAATAAGGAGTGCAATACACTTGAATTCAACATGACCTTGACCTTATGAAAGGGCTAAGGGAAAAGTGTTGTTTGCACCAAGATTTCTGATGGAAGAAGTAGCTGCATATTTATTTACTGGACAAGCTGCCTAAACAATTCACTGTTCACATACAGGTAAATACCTATAATTACACTATTTAATTTAAATAAACTTGTGTGTTATATTTTAACAATTACTTGGACAAGTTTTTATTCAATTTGAAGCTAAAACGATTTCCATGTTCAGTTAAAACAGTTTTCAATTTTCCAATTAAAATAAGTTTCAATTGTGCAATGAAAACTGTTTTAACTTTCAAATGATAATCTTTTTAATTATGAAATGAAAATCGTTTTATATAGTTCGATCTGAAATGGAAATCATTTTAGTTAAATTTTAAATGAAAACTGTTTTAACTTTAAAATTGAAATTGTTTTAACTTTAAAATTGAAATTGTTTTAACTTTAAAATTGAAATTGTTTTAATTTTCTTTTAAAATTGCTCCATTGCTCTTTTAAAATTGCTTCAATGTTCTTTTAAAATTGCTTAATGTTCTTTTAACATTGCTTAATATTATTTTTTAAATTGGTTTAATGTTTTTTAGATTTGCTTAATGTTCCTTTAAAATTACTTAAATTTTCCTTTTCATTTTGCTTGAATGTTCCTTTAAAAGTGCCTAATGTTTTTTTGTAAATTGCTTAATGTTCTTTTAAAATTGCTTGATGTTCCTATGATGTCCTTTAAAATTACTTAGATTATATTTTAAGCTTGTGTTAATTTTCTATTTTTTAATTTTGAAATTACAGTCATTTTTAATATGGTTTTCAATGTTTAAATTCTGTTTTTTTTTTAATTTATAGGAAAGCCTCACAGGACTGCTGAGAGAATGAAGAAATAGTTGGAATAATAATTTTCTTTTGAAATTCGTTATTACTAATAGCTAATGTATTTGAATTTGTTTTTGTACTGTGAAATTAAATCTTCTTTTACAGAATTTTGTGTTTTCTTTGAGAAAATTAATAAAAACATTACAGGCGCGCTTGAATGAATTATATTCAACAGTATAATGTAGAATTATTGCAGCAGAGTTTGCAGTACAAATTGATATGCAGGGTGCCTTCTGCACAAAATAATGAGAATAATATATTACACAGAATGTATTGTGCAGGAACGTTTCTGCAAAATCTATTGTGCAGGAACGTTTCTGCAAAATCTATTGTGCAGGAACGTTTTTGCAACATCTATTGTGCAGAAACCTTTCCACATAATAGATTTTGCAGAAAAGTTTCCACAGAAAAAAGACCCAATTTTCTGTGGTTTCCCTGCAGAATTCTTTGCAGAAAAATGTCTGCAGGCTCTGCAGCGACTCTGCAGAAACATTTTCATAGGGGAGGGGTCTAGCGAAAATCTCGGTTGCAAAGATCGAAGAAAATTGTGAACACCATTGCGATCTCGAAAATCTTTCAAAATTGCAATAATCCTGCACATATTTTTCGAAACTCTTCCTAAACCAACAATCCGAAGGTGATATTTCATTGGCCCATCTGAAATTTGACCGAAAAATCCATTTGTCAGAAAATGTAAAACTAAAAAATTACTCTTTAAAGGTTCAATTGCAAATGCGAGATAATACACGATTCCCGTTTCACCTGTTCGTGTAGAGTAGTTAAAATAAATGCAACACTTATCATACATACAAGTATGTATTTCTTAAATCTAGCATTGATAACTATAGAATTGAATTTTTCTTTAGATTGCTTTAGTGTGTGACATATAGATTCCAATTGTGCTCCAAAAAAAACTTTCCACTTTAAAGCCAGTAAGTTATTGCCTCATAAATATTGGATCTGCGGATGTAACAGGCCTGGTTTTAAACCATAAACGATGGGTGATCCTGAGAATGAAAGTTAGTGGGAAGACATTTCTCATTGATAAGTACCATTTCAACTAATTTTGCAATTTGTTCTTCAGAAATTCCAAATTACGGCGTGTAAATTCCATTGTTGGAAGGTGTTACACGTATCTAAAGACGTTCAAAGTGAAGAGTGATTAATTATTTAGATGTTTAATTTTATATCTCCACGTATTTCGGTACTTGAGGAAAATATTTTTATTTTTTACTTTCGATGAGGTTATACTGTATTTTGTCTTTGCAACGTAAAATTTAACATTCTGCTACTAATGTGCGAGTTGAAGTGGACTGTGATTTATACATTCATTCGAGAGTAACGGCAAATAACGTTTAAGTCGGTTGGTTGTGCAAATACTGTATATGCTCGTAAATTAAAAAAAGCTGTTGCATAACTTTCTATAGTTTAGCTATTTCACGCAGAGTAAGGGAAAGGAGGCACTCAGTTATTTGGCGTTAGAACCAGTGATAAAAATAATGATGTCGTCTAGTAAAACTTTTGCCGCCACTCATATAAGTATATTGGATCTTTAAGCTACGGTTTCCCTGTTATTATATGTATACAGCGGGACAGCAATGCAATTTCAGCTGGTGAGAGAAGCCAATGAAAATCAACGAGGCCTGCGACTTGGGAGATGTAAAAAAAAGTACATGGAAACTGTTATGTCAAAGACAAGTTCTATGGCAGAACATAAATGCCATAGGATTTAAGCCTTTGTTCGTGTTCTGGGCGGAAAGCGAGAATTAACCAAATGGAAGAGCTCATCTGTCACTGCTTGCTTGGGCAAATCAGGAACGATATCACATGGTGGCATGCAATTATGCTACAACGGCGAGAAAGTTCACATGGCTAACTTTTCTATCACATGGAATCACAGCTAGCTAACTTGAAGACAAACTACCAGGTGGGCCACAGGGAAAAGTGGAGGGAAATGTAATTTGGGACACCGGATACAGATGAGGATATGGGGTTTGCCAGATTGGTGACATTGTTCTTGTTAACTCCTCCTTCCATATACGTACTTCGTCTTCGCTAACATCGAGTAGCATCTTGTCTACGACTAAAACGTTGTTTTTTTTCCAAACTTAATTTTCTTCTCGTCACCCTTCAGTAACACGAACCATATATCTGCCTCTTGGGCCTTTGTATTAGCCCGTATCCGCTACGGTACGCTACGCAAAGTGTCTCCCAGCATCTGCTGAGTGCAAATTTAATTATCTCGGCCCAGAAGACAACCTTTATTTGATGAATCGCTCTTAATTTCTGGCTCGCTCGTCCGTTATCCAGAGACATGTTCAACATAGCTATCTGTCGCAGTTAAACAGCACATCTTGTAAAAGCTGCTGTAGAAACCGATGGGCTTTCCAGGCCATCAACCTGCATATCATAAATCACTTTGATCGTTTGCTGGCCCAATATAAGTTTTGTATGGGTCACAATGAAGATTCCACAATTTATCTTGGACCTCAAGATTATCGGGTTTGGTAATATCCTACCATTTTTACTTTCTTTTTTTGGACGCACGTATAGGTTTATACGTAAGGCTACATATGGTGATATGCTAATGATTGCACAATGGGGCCATATTCACGTCGTTGAGTATATATCAAGCAATGGTATACTTATGCCGGTGTTGTGTTATGACTAGGCCCTTTGGGGATTATATCGTTTTCATCTGTCCCTAAAATATGCAGTAATACAGCGTGGAAGATATGAGACACTAACCGTGCATGAGAGATGCAACATTCAGAAAAATTATAAACTGTATACGTTATCCGTAATTCAATTCTTGCACACTTCATGAATTTTTAAAGGCTACTGCAGAATTTGTTTCAATGTGCCACTAAGGGATATGCGTTCCCTAAGAAGGGTCAATTTGATGTTTGATGCCAGCAGCTTGAAGCCTTTCTGAAAGCCAGGGAAATGATACGAACGGCGCAAGAATTCAACAATGAATGACATAATTCAATACACCTATCATAACATTCATTTTGACTTTCGAGTAAAACCATGATCATATGACACGAATATTTAATAAATTGTCATGTATAAAAATATTTCACACTACGGAAGTCTGTTCACGTCGTTTTTAACTTTACGACCAATTCGAATATCCCTTGCAGAAATTTCTGATCGCCGCGCGCATGCAGCAGATCTGTTGCATTAAAAAAACCCAGCTTTTAAAGACAGCACGTAGAAAATTACAGTTTAGTTAGTCTTAAAAAAATCTGTTTTTCTTAATGCAACATCTGCTGCTGTTTTAATAATTTTTGCAAGGGCTGTTTTAAACTCGATATACATACCATACAGTCGAGGGGATCACAAAAACTGCCTAGTTAGAATCTGTTCAGCTTTGAACGGATACCCCAATGTCGTCGATGATATACGTAGTGTGGCAAAAAAGTTCTGTGAATTGTGTAACAAATTCAAAAACTGAATGCACATGGGATATACATTTATTGGCCTTTAAAGGAGTTGTCACACTATACGAAACGCTATTGACAACATTTTTAAAGCTTATGGAAACTGGCAGACAAATATTTTTTAGGAGTTGTGTTTTTAAGTGCCGGCACACTGTCCTGAATCTCCTCGACTTCCACAAACCGTGATCCCTTCATGGCTCCCTTAAGACGAGGGACAGGAAGAAGGTAACAGGAGCAAGATCAGGAGAGTAGGGTGGATGCACCAAAACAGTAATGCGACACAATCAAGAATTGGCGCACAAGGATGGCAGTATGCGATGGGCAGCATTCGCCAAATGAATGTATATCCCATGTGCATTCGGTTTTTGAAATTTTGTGACATAATTCACAGAACTTTTTTGCCACACCACGTGTATTAGTAATGGATGTTAATTCCCTTAACATGCATGTTTCAGAAATTTTTGTCATCATTTTTAAGTCCGGCGTATACAATTGAAGTTGTTAACAATATGATATTCATGACTATGAGGCTACACATTTAATACTTGCAAAGATGTACTATAAGCTTGCAAAATCAGCATTTCTCAAATGAATGGTGCGAGTTTGAATTAAATCATTCTTCTAACTTAGCTTAACTTATAAGCTTGACAAGTGTACAACACACTGATTTTCTCATTTCAGTGAAGATAATTCCACAGAATCTATTTCTGACTAGGAAAAAAGAGTGGCCTACAAGGCTCTCAAGGGACGCACTCGCAGAACGCATGAAGCAGGACAGTACTTTATTTCAATATAGCTTGATAATTAGGGTCAAGCTATCTGCGATTCCATGAACCATTTATCATTGAGTAATCAAGGACGAAAAGAAAGTTCAGTGAAACAACAAGTCCATCTATTGCGCCTTTACTCTCAATTATGAAGCGCATGCAATTGTCATAGGGTACTAATGAAATATATCGTGGATTCAAAATGTCGTAGGCTGCTACCCCAAAGCAATAACAATTAAAAAATTTGCTGTTATTTGAACATATATAATCTTGAACAAATTGGAGACTTATAACATCCTTAAATATTGCATATTTTATGCCACACATGATTCGATGCATTCTTTCTTTTCCAATGTAGAAATTTGAGTTTGTAAACTATAGTGTGTATAAACATAGATTATAATTATTCTGCTCCTACTTTGTAAAAATCATTCTGATATTTTCCGATAGCCTCTACTGCGTGCACTAGCTTAATTTATGTCCAAAGTGGGCATAATTAAACATTCATCTAATGTAGTGCAATTCTAACCAATTTGTTTGTTTACTTTGCATTTACGTACATCTCGAGCAACTAATGTTTTGAGTCTTCCAGAGATAAACCATAAAGAAAATTCCTTCACTTGTATGCTTTGTGTCTTCTTATAGCTGCATTCTCTGAGCTTCAGTGTATGTGTGTGTGCGCGCGCGCGCGCGGTTCGAGCATAAGATGCCTAACTCAAGAATTTGACTTGGAATCCTCATCTCTATGTCTCATAAATCGCTCGTTTCATGTGTTTTTTGGGCAACGTAGGCCAATAGCGCATTGTCTTGGCCATAGATACGTCACTTGTGTCCTCCTAGGAATCTGACAGCCATGAACTGAGAACAATGCCCTTGGCGTAATGTGTCGTCAGACGAAATCGTCTTTGGCTAACCCAGAAGAGTATAACAGCAATGCCTCATCCGAATCCTTTTATTTGCTAGCCAGTGCATGCCTTCATGCCTAGTCACATAGAATCACTTGTGGCGGAAATCAAGTTCATATATTGTGACAAAGATGCAATGATGATTTTCTGGATATATGCGACTAAATTGTTTTGCTGACAACCTATTATTGTACATGATGCATTCATCAGCGATTCATATCCGACGTCAACAATCTTTGCTTATTACACAAATGATAACGTTGAATGGTTGCGTTTTATAGTTTAGCCAACTTTGTGGTTTCTGCACCCAGATGCGCCAATTATTTTGTTGTGGAATTAAAGGGAATTTACGATCTGCGCATGCAAAGCACGAAATTGTTATTGTCCGATTTATATCGCCTAAAGGATAGATATGCTGAGCATGCAGGAATGTAGTAATTACCAAACGTGGTAATGAGGATATGCAAATGTTTCCCGATTGGATAAGCTGTCAGACATTAACGAAGCAGTCGTGCGTATTATTTTTTTACTTACGAAATAGCTCTTGAATTCGTAACGGAAATATGTGAATTCATAAATTTTCGACAATTACTGTTCATGATTTCAAAATGAGAAGTGGACGTGCATTATTTTAGTTAACTAAGCTATTAGATCATTGTTATCAACTAATATTATAATGGAAATCTGAACATTTTTCAAGCATGTAATGCGTTTATGTCTGTATTACTATACATCTGATTAATTTTAGTGTGCTGTGCTGATGATTATATAATTAATATAATTAAGCAATGAAATCTCAATGAAATATTGTTAGTTATATCAAATGAATTTTGAATGTGTTGTACGCCGGTATATTTGACCATTGGCTACTTCGTGCATGCGATAACTTCATGCATGATGATTCTCATTGGGCCTGCAGACCAAATTAAATTAACTGTCTGGAAAAATTTCGCATCTTGTATCTTTTTTTGGCTAAAATACATATAGACGTTTTCTTAAATTGCAGTTTTTCCCGAAGTATCTGAGATTGTAAACATTTAAAACATGCATCTTATGATTTCAACTTCCAATTTCGACCGTGAATTCAATTAGAAAATGATGCCAAAGAACTGAATATTAGCAATTGCCTTAAATACTTTTCTCCACCGAAGAAAAAATCCGGCGTTCGATACAATATGCGCAGCCAAATGTGAAATCTTCTGAGTCCCTGCGGGATGTTTTCACAGTCCGCCTCCCCATCCTCATATGTCTGATCAGTTGATTAATTATTGCATTTCTGCTTGTCAAGAAATAAACAAAATGCTCAATATATTTTTCAATGCTGAGCGGGGAAGTTCTTTTGATGTAGGCCCACTGCAGCGTGGGCATACAACGAAGATGCATCCTGCGTGGAAGCAATGGTGCATTCATTAGCTATTAGATTTATTATTTTTGAAGCTCTAATCGGTATGTCAAGTGTGTACACTTGGCGCAATTATTACGCAAGTTTAATCTTTGAAATTTTATACAGACTTAGAAGGTTGTTGGCACTGCAAGGGTGCAGCAAACTGATAACCCTGTTTTGAGATTTTTTTTCTTTTCGGAGAACTTCCCCTGTTTATCTGTAGTGTGAATATATCGATTATATTTCGGGATATCCATATGGCTGTAATTCTTGAACGTCGAAATTACGTTCGCTTAACATGCAAATTGTGTTGCTATATGGTCAATATTATTGGACAAGACTTTTACGGGATGATGTAATACATTTCCGGTATGCTGTTGATCCGAGCTGCATGCTGCACCAATGCAACTGACCTAGCTGTCGATCCGTTTCTGCATGCCTGATGTTGTATAAGGAGAAGTTTGTGCTTATTGGAGTTGTTGAACAGTGTTACTGGAGATGTAATCGGCCTGAGCACCTCAATTAAGCTAATGTGGTTGTCGCCATTAAAGCGAGCATCTATAAAACTTAATTTGGGGCCGATGGAAGCAAAGGATGGCAAAGAGCACGGTACATCATCCGGGCCAATCTCTGCATAGGCCTGAGGCTTCCATCTTCCAGATGTGGAGAGGGTGGGGAGGGGACGTACAAGCGTTGTTTCGCCTATCAAATATGCAGAATGCCCAAGACTGGCGCTAATTATGCCTTTGAGGCCCTCTGGCAGAGCAAGACCACAACAGCACCTTCGCATAATCACCTCCGCTTCCCCTAATTATTATTAAGGATGCTTGCTTATGCTTGAGTTTCCTTCCAACATCGAGAAATCGAGCGAATTGCTTAGAAGTGATTCATGCTCTGTGAAATGTGCAATCTCGCTTCGATCGTTCTGTGTTGAAGTGCTCCAATGTTTTGCAACCGCTTTTCACATGTGTAGTTATTTTCATGAATTGAATTGAATTCCATGAGGAAGGAGTTAATATGTAAATCAAATTATATTTGTCAGTAGCATAATGCTATGCGAAGCACAGTAAAACTATTAGGAAAGGAGAAATTCATCAGGGGGCAGAGTTCAGTATAGCGTACAAGCTGTGTAACGACAAATCGTAGAAATTGTGAATGGAATAAGGAAGCATAATACGTATACACCAAATGTTAACGAAATCCATTCTTGAAGAATATGGTACTGTGCATGTATAGATAAGAGGATAAATTGCAAAGTGACTAAATGAAAGGAAGCACAGCGAAGATAAACGTTCAAAAAAATGATTTGGCCTTGCGATGTTCTGTGTAGGGCCATGTCTTCGTAAATGACGGCTCGTTGACATCGCAAGACTAGAAGCCTGTTGTCCGATAATTGTATTGATCGAGCAGGATTAGATGTGCATCAGAAGTACGTGAAGTTTTTGGCATTACATAAGAAGTATCTACCCTACTCATAAGTGAAAACAACAAATGTTGTGCCTACACTTGAAACAATTTTGAGGAATAACCAAGCCAAAATTTGTTTGTCAAGCACTTCAGAGAGACGAAACTTGGGACATGCTTCGTTCGCCCTTTCCATGTACTCTTAGCTTACTACAGCTATAAATTTCAGACCATTACGCAGCAGCCGAGATAATCCAATGCTTATAAAAAAGGCAATAGTGGGTTGCTGCGAGCGAATGCTTGCCCTCATTTTCATTGCTCCAATGGATCATGGATGTTACATATTTGGTGAGCTCTTCACTGTCGTTATTACAATGGTTATGACTTGTGGATAGACGCCTTAAGTCTGCCATGCATGTATTATTTTTTTCGGATTTCTTGTGGTATTTCTCCTCGTTGAATTTTCATGAGAAGTGGACACGTCACAAATCACGAGTCTTTCTCTTTCGATCTCTCTCTCTCTCTTTCTCTCTGACCTCCTTCCATCCAAGCTACATGAACGCGTCTCACACTCGTACATATACGTCATGTACAGCTTCTTTTTTTCACTTGAAGTTTCCGCAGTGCTTGCTTTTCTATAAGGGAGAAATGGTGCGAGTGATTTTCAGGTCTCGGACGACCGACTCCAGTTTGAACAATTTCTGACCAAACTGCGAAATCTTGCTTTCAATCCTTAAAGCTGAACTGGATGGAGTTTGACGAATGAGGGATATACCATGCGTAGTGGAAGAAAATGTCACATTTTCCTTCTCGTCTAATGCCTACGTTTAAATCGTCTGTAGATAATGCACTAAATTTTTCCTTTAGAAATAATAAATATACATACGTATAGTACATACAGGGTGTTTCAAAACTCCTTGTACAAACTTTCAGGGTATGTAATATGCATGAAAGCAAGACACAAATTTCATATAAACCCATGTCCGTAAATACTCGGTTTTGTCTGTAGCCCCCGAAACGTGACATCCGTAATGTATGCTCCCTAATGTGAATGCATGTCTCGCGAAGCCGACATGTGACCCTAGGAATGAGCGGCGAAAGTTACGACTATGCATGTGGACAGTTTGGACACCAATAAGACAACATTTTATTATTCACAAGAGGCATTCAAAATTGTGGCCCTCAACAAAATTACATGTACGACAACGCTGAATCATTGATTGCCGGATGCGTTGAAAAATCTGTGGTGTGTTGTGAACTTGATCAGCAGCTGCTGAAACTAGAGCTACGAGGTCCACATCCGAATCGACGGTAGTTTCATAAACAATCTCCTTCATATGCCCCCACAAGAAGAAATCTAGGAGGTGTTGTCATGCATGTCAATTTGTTGGGGGCTGCAATTTCGAACACATTGTGAATAAATATTGACTTATTGGTGTCCAAACTGTACGAATGCATTGTAATAACTTCCTCTCCTCATTCCTAGGGCCACACGTCGGCTTCGCGAGACATGCATTCACATTAGGGAGCATACATTACGGATGTCACGTTTCGGGGTTACAGACAAAACAGAGCATTTGCGGACATGGGTTCATATGAAATTTTTGTCTTGCTTTCATGCATATTACATACCCTGAAAGTTTGTAGAAGGAGTTTTGAAACGCCCTGTATATGACTGGTTTCGAATAGCAAACATGCAATTTTTATATTGGTATACAATGTTTCTTCTGATGAATTGGTTGATTATGTTATAGATATGGTGATTTATAACCTTTGAGCAATAATGCCACCTTTTAATTTTTCACGCAATAAAGCATGATTTTGAAGATCAAATGATTATAATTATTATGATACAGTGGCGGACATTCGTTCAGGAACATGCACTTTTGTTGCAATTTCGGCAATTAAAAATTTATTTCCCTACCAAAAAAGTATTGTAATAAAATTTCAAAAAAATTGTACAATAATATTGGTTTAAAATGTGGCGGGTTTTATTGGAATTGTTTACCAATATAATTTCAATAAAATGCCAAATTTTAATCAGAGAATACAAAATACAATTGCGATAATATTGCCATAAAACATTCCAAGAATTTAAATGCTATTACAATTGTCATGAAATATTTGCTTCAAAATAATGGGAATAAAACTGCAATTAAATTGCAATATAAAGGGTGTTTCTTATGTAACTTTTAATGCTTAGTTTGGGAAAAATACTAATACAACTCCATCATGTATAGTTTTGACAATATTGGGATAAATATTTTCCGATTGCTTAACTAATTGAGCCTCAACAATTTTTCTCTTTTTAATGTGTGTAATATTTTGCATTCAATATGGTCGATGATGGACGTTTAAATTAATTATTGCGTGCACTAAAGTATTACAATTCCAGAGGTACTTAATATTTTTTTCCCCTGAGAGATTGCTTTTCACGTGCTTCGTGTCAATATTGCATTTTTATTGTACATTTTTTATCTTCCGTAAGTATTATTCAAATAATATTGTTATTTTCAACATGAAATAGTTATACAATTTTATTGCCGCAATACAATTTCCATTATTTCAAACAATTTGGTGTCTTCAATAGTATTGGAATTATATTTGCAATACCTACTGTAATTTTTTCAAAATATCCTCTGTTGTGTTAAAAAATTGTAATAACTTGAAAGATTTCGATATCAAAATATTTGGTTTTTGCATTAAAAATTTAATTTCGTTCACTCAATTGCTATATAATTGCTATTTTTAAATATGTCAATATTATTTTCAAATATGTATGCAATAATATTAGGTATATTGTGTATTCCAAAATTATTTCAATTACATGTCAAAATACAATGGCAATATTATCGGTCTTGACTTTTTGGGGCAATCACATTACAATTATATTTTCTGAAATTGAAATAATATTGCAATAGTTTTTGGTATTGCAATAATATTTTTCAGAAGGGTTTACAGTTTAATCTATTTTTATAGTGATAAAAGAGTACTAAGAAATGTTTCTGACAAAAATAATAGACATAATAGGGTAATCCCCTGAAAAAAATCATGAAAACTGTATCATGACACGTTGGAACCTGGACATTCGTTTAAGAACATGGGTTTAAAACACAATAAAATTGATTAAAACGAATTGTGATCACCCTTATTGATGATATATTGGTAGATACGGCTTTCAATATTGTCACTAAAATTGTGTCTTTCTTCTGTGATCAATGTATTTCAAGCAGCATAAATAACGTTGTTGAAATCACTGGCTCCTCTGAACTGTCATCCATTTGAATAAAATTTGTGAACTAAGATGCCCAACAGGTTCTCAATTGAATTGAGGTCAGGACTTGTTGATGGCCAATCCACAACATGCACTTTCTGCCAATATACCAACTTTTTGTCATATCAGAACGATGTATGGAGGCATTGTCCTGTTAAAAGTCCAGTTCTCAGTTCTAATATTTAATTGGTCCAAATGGAATTAACTTGTGTGGTACTTGGGAGAGTTAAGACGGTCACTAATAAAAACAATTTCAGTTTGTCCATTGTAACTAAATCCTGGGCAAACCATTACTAAATCTCTACATTGGACATGCTCTGAGAGAACATGTGGAATATTGCATAAATCGCTCCAATGAAGTTCGGTAATGGTTTCTGCAGTATTTATTTGCAATGGACAGACTGAAATCGTTATTATTAGTGGCTGTCTCAACTCTCTCTAGTACCAGAAGCTACTTATAGACAAGTTGAATTTATTTTAGTCGCCCTGTAATCAATTCAGAGTTCAAAATTTTTAGTTTATAGCTATTAAAAGGAGTAATGCAAGACAGTTTAATTGAGGCGAGTTATAAAAGAGGCGGCATTCAATTAAATGGTGGCGTTCAATTACAGGTTTCAATTATTTACAATAAAGTCTTTTTGATCAAGCCTATATACAGGGTCTTTCTTTTATGATGCAACAATGGACAACGAGATTTGCCCAGTTTGCAGTTTTCCCAACATGGCACCACTGCGTTTCTATTGATGAATTACGTTACCACATAATTGCCGAATGTCGCCGAATTACACCTGACACTCTTACAAATGTCCGAGCAGCTTTTGCAGACCGGCTGTACCACTGTTTCGCGGATTACGGTGGTCACTTTGAACACGAACTAGTATAACATCGGGATTCATTTAGGCTAGAGAAATTTCTTTCCATGTTGTTTCATCCCAAGAAAACAGTGTTCATCACTTCCACTCGGGAGATGAAGGCCACTCGCATGCCATTATTACGTGGGCAATAAAATCCAATAATATCCCCCCCCCCCCCATTTTCTAACAATAATTTGTTCAATTGTGCGTGCGGGGCCATGTTGGGAAAACTGCAAACTGGGCAAATCTCGTTGTCCATTGTTGTGTCTTAAAAGAAAGACCCTGTATAGTATTTCTGTGTTTCGAACATCATTACGAAAATTATTACTTCATTTTAAGCCTCGTTTGAGTTAAATGATCTCGTGTGCCTAGGCACGCAGGCTAAGGTCATGAGATGAAAATTAACATATGAATCCAACAACTTTTGCTTTAGTTTTCTCACGAAGTTTGAACTTAATCCGATTAATGAAGACTTTTGGCTCCCTTGAGTAAGTACAGTCAAAGCCGTTTAACGTGGCCGCCGGTTAAGCGTGGCCACCGGCTAAGGTGGCCAGAATGACCTAGAACCGGTCAAACGCAGTGTTTTGCATGTTGGAAGCTCCGCTTAGCGTGGCAAAAAGCCGGTTAGCGTGGCCACAAAACCCCATTATGCTATGTAAATTGTGGGTAGGCAAACATTCTTCACACAGTTGCCAAAAGAGATTTTGAAAGTTTTGCACAAAATAGCGACTGATTGTTCCCCATGGGCAATTTCATCTCTGGCAAGTTGTGCACAATGCATCTCTCCGTCAACGAGATATCTCGGACTTTCTTTGAAAATGAATAAAGACTTTCTTTATGGAGCATCTTAATTAGAAAACAAATTTGGAATAATCCATATCCACAAAGTAGGTTCCATTAGATACAAACTTGCGTGTTTCGGCTCACCAAGAGCATTCGTGTGTCATGTGTAATAGCACCTGGTTGTGGACATGGATTATTCCAAATCTGTTTGCATACAATTAAGTAACCAAAATTGTAAATTACTATTTATTAATCTTGATTAACATTTAAAAATGGACAACAAATATTCCGATGTGGTAAATTATCCATGTACCGATAAAACGATGTTAGAAAAATCGATGTAGTGATTTTTTCACTGAAAAAAATCATTTCGCTTAACGTGGCCAGCCGGTTAACGTGACCAAATCGGGTAGGACGGATGTGGCCACGTTAACCGGCTTTGACTGTATTTCGAGTGCAATCCTCTTCACTAGACAAATGCCATGTGTTCATGAAAGTTATAATTTAATCTATGTATTTCAAAATTAAAATATATTCAATGCTTGCAGCGGAGTCGATCATTAAGGAAACAGAAACATGCTTTCTTTGAATTTGCCTCGCAAAACGAGGTCTGAATTTGTGAATGCAAATAAGGAAACTAATAACACCATGTTAAATATACAGGGTGAGTCATAAATAACGCCTGTTTCAGAATAACTTGGAAAACGGTTGTAGATAGGAAGTTGAAGAGGGAAATTGATCACCAGTACTGGGCAGCTCCAGTGCACCAACCGGAAGTGACCTTGGGCAAGAGGGTGAAGGTCAGCTCATAGGTGTATCTGTTGCCAGCAGTCAGGGGCAGCAACATGCTATTCTGGAAATCTGGATCGGGCGCCCACCCTGAGTGTTGTTACCGGTTCTGTGTACACCCTGTCTTTGAGATATCCCCAAAGGAAAAAGTCTAATGCGGTCAAATCGAGGAAACGGGCATGTCAAGCCACGGGTCCTCTTTGTCCAATCCAGCGACCAGGAAATTGATCAACCAAGAAGTCCCAAATTCTGCAAGCAAAATGTGCCGGAGCACCATCTTGCTGGAACCACAGTGTTGGAAGGGCGGCCAATTGAACATTCTCTAATTACGAATCCAAGGTATCAGACAATATCATGTCGTAATATCAAGTAGCTCTCAAGTTACCACCAACGAATACGGGGCCAATGATGTGATCGCCATGGAACGCACACCAAACACTGAATGTCCAAGTTTGCAGGTGACATGTCTTCATGAGCCAGTGAGGGTTTGTTTGCGTCCAATACATTGATAAGTAGATGGCATTTGTTCACCCCATTCCTTACACTGGTTCCATATGGTACTGAAGGACATGACCTGTCATTGTTGGTGACACTCAGGGTGGGTGTCCGATCCAGATTTCCAGAATAGCATGTTGCTGCCCCTGACTGCAAACATACACCTGTGAATTTCGTTTTGCGGAACACCTTCAGCTGTTAAAAATCTTATTACGCTTCTTTGTATCTTCCATCACAAGAAGCACATATCCGTACATACATACTATAAGCAAGCTAAAGTTTTTCTTGACTCAACCTACCGCACACGCAGTGGATTAGCCTGTTTTCATTTAACTCGCCCTCATATGTACACATATATTAAAAAAATTAGATATTCTTCTGAATTTATTTATCAGAGACAAGTTAGATAACGCAGTATACCAAACTGCGCGCTTTCAAATGACAATAATTGCCTTAACTGTTTATACAACAGAATTTTCATCTGGATTGATTTTATTAGGCATCGCATTCGACCTCGGATATTAAAATTAGTACCTGCCGTGTAATAAGTAAATTTTGCCGAATTGTTTAATATTTCACAAAATTAATAGTTGCTTCTCAAAAACTGCAAGTGCGCTGTATATTATTATCTCGTGAGCAAACTAGCAATTGACTTCGCACTAATGTTTCCCATTTCCTTGTAAACTTTTCAAAAAATAATGGGTTCAGTTTAAAAGGGTATCTTATTTTCTGTTATGCCATGCACAAATATTTTTTTATTCTATTGCAATGTTTCTTCCCCTTAATTTAAAATGTAATGGGAGCACGTTGTCGAATACTCAAAACAACGCACAGCTGTTGTCATTTTGGAAAGTGGTTTTTGTTTGCTCAACTTCAGATGCGGTTGCCATGAATTCGTCAACAGAGAACTCAATATACAGCTGGATGTTTCGACGCAGAGCGATATGTGAGAGCACATCATCCAGATATATGTATCCACACACACATCCATGGTATCAAAAAAGCTTATTCAAAGAATGAAGAACCTCTTTCTTCCTTCTCATATGCTATCTTGTTTTTCGCCATTGGAGAAAATAAAGATGGGTATTGAGAGGTGAATACCGCGATTTACTCTCAATTGTATTGGAGCACAACTGATGTAGAGTAGCATCCCATTGGTAAAATATGCTTGCTTTTTTATAAGGATTATGTACTTTAAGTCGTCGTCTTTGTCGTAGAGCATGTGGTATTCCAAAGTAAAAATACGCTGCAGTTTTTCTGCAAAAAAACTGCAAAACATCTGCAGAATTTCTGCAAGAATTTGGATCCCTTATTTCTGAGGTTTTTCTGCAGAAAGTTTGCAGATTTCAATCTTAAGAATTTCTGTTGATAATCTACAGAAAATGTTGAAATAAGGTATTTAAAAATGAAGCAAATAAATGCAACTTTCAAACCGAAGTCGAGTAGCTAGCGTAGATTCTCTACAGAAATCAATGTTTTTCTGTATAAAATCTGCAGCATATTTTTTCTGGGGTTCTCCCGCTTGGCGAATTTACGCGTGGAATATGTAAAACCGATGCAAACTTTATTCCTTGGTGAAATGGCTTGGACCCTGAGGCTCTTTCCTTGCGGAATCGTCTTTCATTCGAAATGACCGTTGCCGGCATCCCTTCGAGGGCCCGGTGCCAAAGCAGCCTTGCTTATAAACATTTTTTCATCACCAACCTCGATTTTGACTATCGAGTTTGGTCGAACGTTTTTGTAGGTTTGGCTTGCCTTTGTGACTCTGTATATATGTTAGATAAGGTGCAGTTGCTTTTCCAGTTTTGTTCATCGCGAGCTCGCAGCATAGCTATCCAGAGCAAAGAATGGATGTATATAGGATTTAAAAAGGAATGGTGAAAATTTATGTGGAATGAGTCAGATCTTAGTTGCAGTTGCAAAGGGCCACCGAAAAAATATCGAAAGAAACCTGTTTAAGGGAGAGGAATAGTTCATATCAAAGGGTTTCTACGCAAAAAGGTGCAAGTGAAATCCACCACCCCTTCATTTGTTATTCACATCCTTTCTTCTACTTGTACAACCTATTTAGTGGTAATTTCTTTTAGTCGCCCCTCTTTAGACTCCATGAGCACATTTGAATTTCCCATACCGATTATTTGGCTGCATTTTTTTTCATCCCATTTAATTTTCAAATTAATAATATGTACGGTCAAATATAAATAATGAGAAATTAAACTTTAATTTTGGGACCTTATTAGTCTATAATTTTTTTCAAAATATGTATTATACGTAAATACAGTTTAACGACCTGTTATTCTCTTTTTTATAATGCCATCCACACATATCAAATTAGCCAACGTTCCGTTTGAATTTTTTGAAAAATACGTTTACGTACCTACCTATTTATACTTGCAGTGCTCGGCCATTGGCCAAGTTGTTTGAAATAATATGTTCCGATTTATTCCGCTGAACCACTCTGTTTCATAGATGCTGAATCCTCTTGAGGTCTGTAATTTACCGATGATGTATTTGATGGCAATTATAACCTAAAAGCTTGGAAATAAATGTGCACTCGCATTTTTTTATCCTTGTACATACACAACTACATACAATACCTGTGCAATAACCTATGCACTAAAAATTAACACCGCATATAGCCTTGTCTCCGAAAATGCTAAGATGCAAATATAGCTGTATTAAATGAGAGTGATCAACAGGCATCTACTGTATTCGTTATGCTTGCCTTCAGCTGAAAAAAACTTATGTTGAATATAAGCCAAGTTTTCTGAAAGGAGTACGTTTGTGGGGGAAGATGCAAAGTTGTTGCTATGTGCTGTTGCATTATACCTGGAAGATTAATTATACCCCTTTTTCGCCGTGATCATCTCGTGTCATTTCAGTTGACACGGAAGAAAATCGTTCTGTTTCTTATCTGTCAACGTTCGTTTGGTTTTTCTCTCTATTAAACCGAATCCCGCAAATCAAAGTGCAGTGTGGCTTCCAGCAGTAGAGTATAACCACTCAATGACGACTGAAACCCTTACAAAGATCTGGTTCATTGCCCCCCCCCCCCCCCAATAACGACAGATTGAGAAGAGGTAGGCTTTTATAAACGTCTTGCCATGTTTTGCTAAAAAAAACTTGCGCAATCATCAATTTAAAGTAAACTATGCTTATGCTACTACATATTGTCTTCTAGCTATCAAAATTATCACTTGCAATTTGTAAGCCCATGAATGCAATTCCAATTCTGTAGCTGAAGAAAATGCTATGAAGTATAACTTTACATATTGCATTCATTTACAATTATACTTCTGTATTAATTAATCAAGTGCAACTGCAACTCATTGAAAATTTTTCCAAAATTATAACCTACGATATTTAAAGAAAGGCTCAAGAATTCTGAGTGGATGACATCATTCGCTTTTGTGGTGTGCTGCTGTAGAGGAAGGTGGCCAAATGCAAGCAGGTGAGGCCATGTTAAATTGTCTCCAGGTGCAGTTGAAAGAGGGTCAAAGGGACCGGTGGTCTTCACTACTGAGCTTATTTGGCATTCAAATGCCCATCTAATGACCCCATTTTCAAAGTACAGTAGAACGTCGTTTATCCGCACGTCAATTATCCGCAACGTCAATTATCCGCACACCTAAAACACACTTCTCGCTCAGTAAAATTGCGGTTTTTTCCTGTATTAACCATGACCTGTGCGAGTAGTGACTAAGTTAAACGAATTCGGAATGTTTTATCTATTCAGAAAAAGGGTAGAGTATCAATAGAACCAATAAAGGGGAGTGTTGAAGATCGGAAAAATGAATTTTTATGATATCAAAGCCTGAAAAGAATAAATTTTGAGCCGTGCATCGAAGTTATATAGCAAAGAAGGGTCCAAAAGAAGTACTGGGTGTACTGCACGTGTTTTTCTGCATTAAATAAAAGCATGTTTAATTATCCGCAAAAATCGTTATCCGCACAACCCTTGGTCCCAATTAGTGCGGATAAACGACGTTCTACTGTACAGGAAAACAGGAAGATATAAACAGTAATAGCAGAAGTAATAATTAAAAAACAAATCCAAAGAGTTGTAGTTTTGTTATTCCATGTGATTTTTAGTGTATTTGAAAAGACCCTGTCAATTAACCTTTAAGTGTATTTGTATAACTAAATGTAAAAGTTGAGTTTATACCCAATTCAGAAATCTAAAAATTTAAGCATTTAGCTCTTCTTGAAAATGAAATTATATATGGTATATGAGGCAAGTTTTTTAATAGAATAATCAACTTATCCATAATTGCATGCAATATACACCTTTACATATACTGGGTGTGTCTAGTTTTTAAACTTTTTCCCATGTACCTGCAAATTTAATGATACAAGGTGCAGCTAGAGCATATTTTCAAAAAAGTAAAATGCCATCCACCCGTGCATCTACACTGATCTAGCTACAATCTGGGCATGGCGAGACTTTATCGATTTCTATTTCGCTGGCACTGGTTACCAGAAGTAGCAATTTACAATACTTTATCTCGACATGCAAAATAGACTGTGTCGTTTTCTCTATGCCCTCTGGTGGCCAATCAAGGAACCTTGTTCTTAATAAATCTAAGTCACTTGCACTATAATTTCCATGTGATAATATCCTTCCTTCTCTTGCCATACCACCTCACATATTTACTCGCACGTACACTATACAGGGTGAGGCATAAGTAAAGCCTGTTTGAGAATAACTTGTGAACGGATAAAGATAGGAACTGAAATGTTATGAGGGAAATTGGTCACTGGTACTGGCTAGTTCCGGTACACGAACCGGAAGTGACTTTGGGCGCGAGCGTCAAGGTCAGAACATATGAATATCTGTTGCAAGCATTAAGGGGCAGCGACATGCTAAGTAAGGAATCTGGTTGAGCAGTGAAGCCGATGTGTCGCTGCACATGGACCTTATGCAAGCAGCGTAACAAATGACATCAACTCATGACATTTAATGACAACTGAACGAAATGAATTTAATGTCTGTCATGTACGTACGAGTTATTAAAGTCATGTCGTTCGGTTGTCATGATAAATGTCATGAGTTGATGTCATTTGTTACGCTGCTTGCTTAAATGTTCCATGTGCAGCGACATACCGGCTTCGCTGCTCAACCAGATTCCCTACTTAGCATGTTGCTGCCCCTTAATTTTTGAAAAAGAGATTCATATGTGCTGACCTTGACGCTCGCGCCAAGGTCACTTCCGGTTCGTGCACCGGAACTGCCCAGTACCGGTGATCAATTTCCCTCATAACATTTCAGTTCCTATCTCTACCCGTTCACAAGTTATTCTCAAACAGGCGTTTCTTACGCCTCACCCTGTGTAGACTATTCATTAAATGAAGTTGGATGCGCCTTGCATATGATAAGTACGTAAGATGTACACATAAACTACTGAGGAACTGTAGACTACAACTTTATTGTAAAATTTAAAATGTTCGAACAACTGAACAAGAATAACCAACTTGAAGCCAACTCGTTTGTCCAGCCCTATAAATATTCAGTTTTAATACTGTGTACGTACAAAGTTAATTTTTCATACAAATTGTGACTTTTGCCATGTTTATTCCAATATTCATTGGATTTCACTGCTTTGAAATGCATGATAAAACGGCAGAAGTTATATTGACATATGAGAAGCAAAATAAAGCTGATCGATATTTCCCGATATATAACCTGATAGGCATATATATATATAATTTGTCACGGTGTAATGTTGAACATTTTGCATGTCATTGAAGCTTGTTCCTCACTGATGCATGAGGCGCCCATCTGGTTGATGCAAAGATGAAATTCTGGTTGGCTTATCATACGAGTCAGGCAAATGGCAATGTTTCAGTTGCATCAGGTGTTGGTGCAATTGGAGGTGCTTGAATGACCACGTTTACTCAAATTCCTGTGCAAATCCATATTTTGCGGATTTCGCATAATGGTGCGAAGGATTTGCCTTCGGTCCGGGGCTTATTAACGCCTCTGTATATGAGACCATTTCCTCGTACAAGCCGTAAAATTGCCATCCCTGCAAGGGTAGGTGTGTTCAAGAAAAACCCGCTTCTTTGCTTAGAGGATTTCGTACGCAAATCGTTAATACATTCATAAAAGGATGGTGTGAAGAAAACCTTAAGCTGCAGCCTATATGTCTAGCGTTTGCAAAGGGAATTACTGCAGTTTTTTACATTTCATCTACAGACATTTCGTTGTTGGGGAATAATTTTCCAGAAAAGTAGCCAATGTCAGAGCGCAATAATTATGTTTGGCTATAAGTAGAGAGCGGATTTTACGTGCATTTTGTGCGCAACTTTACGTGCCAAAATTAGCCCAAAAAACATACAAAAACGTACACAAAAATGATGTCCAAATTTTTCCAAATTAAATTAAAACGCTTTTCTGTAAGATTCCTGATCACAAGATGTTCAGCAAAAAAATAAGTGCTTGCACGTAAAATCCGCACTCTAGCTATAAGTGTGAGCAGCTTCTCACATGATCATGCAGGCAACTATAATAAAGGAAAAATCTCAGCTTACGTCATCGGCATTTTAAGTGTGGTGCATGTAAATATATTTTAATCATGTTGCAATATTGATACTCTCGATAGAGGTTGAAACTATGTGGGCAGAGTTTACCACAAAGCAAGCATAAGTTTACAAGTCAATTTCAGCATGTTTATGGTGCTACTTCAAATTCATGTCCAATGTGTTTCATTTCTTATCTAGTTACGTATAGTATATGTCATTTGCAAATCAAAAATTGTATCTCAGTTGTCCTGGATATAATCTTTGCTGATTTTAATTTAAATTTAACATCTGCAAAACGTCGTTGGAAGCCTGTGATACAATAGATTTCGCATCTTTGTTGTATGTTCAAGATTCATGTATACGCCTAGTTTGAGGCCAAACGGTAAAAGCCAGCTCTGACATTTATTCTTCCAATAGAAATATTTAAACTGTGCTATATAACGTACCTGTATTACATTATAACTGATAGTTTAAAATGGGTATTGGGAAGATTATGTACTGTGAAGTAGATAATTTTTATCGTCCTAAGTACATGAAATTCAAGAAAAAGCCGTTTACTGTGACGTGTAGTATATATATAACTGTACGTATTAAATAAAATGGTTGTTTTATTACTTAGTGTTTACAACATATGAAAAGTTACCTATTTCTATAGGCATGTGTAACCTAACCAACACCACACTCGATCTCTTGTGGTATTGTATAAACACGATTGAAAGCGCAGTAAGCAGACCAATAAACCGTGGTTACTGCAACTGTGAGGCATGTGCATTGTCAAAGTTTTATAATCTCACCTGCGAAACCAGACTTATGGATTGGATTTTGGCCTAAATATTTGCCCAGATTAAAAAAAAAAATCTGAATTTATGTCCAATTCAATTTAAAATTTGCTTTTCAGAAACATTATTTTGGCACTAATTTTAAATATAGCCGATTAGATGCATAATTCTTTCGTTCGTTGAGAATTGAATGAGATTTTTTGAGTTATTTATTTAGCATGGTATAAAAAAAGCCTTGTACTATTGCATTAATACCATCTTAGAAACAACCATGAGTGTCTTCTGGAAGAAGCATAAACACGCAGCTCTAAAACGTTGTTTCGCCCACTTTTCACGTGGGTTAACCTCGTTTTTTAGGCAATGTTCACGAGAGCTAGACAAGAGGAACATTTCTATTCGGAAGGGTCAGTGAATTTTTTTTCTTCTACCGCAAAAGATGGTACTCTTGTGGTATAAAGGCGTGAAGGAAAAAGAATTTGTGGTCCACGTCTACGCACTAAGCTGAACGTTTGCATGGCGAATGTGCACCAAAGGCTTGCACTACTGCAAATCTTGCATCGCCTAAATTTAAGCCACAGCTGGCGGAAAAAGTATGGGTGCTCACAAAAGCCATTCTTTAATAAAAGCAATATCTGGATGCCCCCAGAAGCATGGAACATTGTGCTGTTGTGAGACTTGCGTGATGTACATATATTGGCTGCACGTTAAAATATTTGCACAGCTTCTATTTAACCAAATTTTAGCTCGCACAAATTATTTTATTCCACTCAATGGCGCATTCTCGTTTCATTTGCAGATTTTTAACGACTCTGTATGCGAAACAATTTATTTGATGATGCAATTGACACATGACGTCAGTAGAACTAGACGTAGGATCACGTGCGATATCAGGTCGGACTATAATTGCTGAGTAAAATTGAAATTGTAATTTTTTTTAAACTACAAACGACTCTTTGTTTATAAGGCTTAATTTAAAAAATATTTACTTGATTTAATGAGATCATAATGTTTGCGGTTATGCGGACTTCGCAAAATTTCAGTTTTTGAAAATAAATGGCGCTATATTTGCAATAATTTCCATCCTAGAACAATATTAATCGTTGAAGTTACACTACATATGTTTAGTTCATTTATGGCGCACGTAATGGATGGGAGACGATTTACAATGACGATATACACGTAAATACCCATATAAAATGTTGGAGTTATTTGTTGTGAGAGATTGTGGAGTCTAGCACAACTGAGATTTTCAAAACTGAGATTATTGATTTTTGCGCCTACAGAATATGGGGAGCAACGAAATTTAAATTTCAACCTAATACTGTTCGAGTATATTGTCTGCGTATTGTAGCAAATCTACTATTGGTCTGAACTAAGCTTGAAGAGAAGCTTAACTTTTTATGACGTATTTGTTCATCTAAATGAGAACAACTCAATGTTATAATTTTTAAATGCCAGTATATATTCCTTTCAGAATTGAAAATTTACCATGCTTGGCATAACAAGAATAGGTTCGCTAGGAATCATAATGGAAAAATACAAAGCAAATACGCTTTTTATAAAAATATTTTTTGGAGCGGCGTTTGAAATGTACACTATTTCAACTTATACCTGCACATTCTCAATGTAGTAGCCCTTGCATCTATTGTTCGATACTCCCATATCGTAAACAACATCCATACAGATCCCCTTTGGCCCCATCAATGGGTCACTGTTCAGGTTTTGCGCCACAGAGCGGCGTAAGGAGTTACCGTAAATTCTTCATTTGTGCACCAACCTCCATTTACTGTAGGTTGAAAAGGAGGCTTGGGTCCCAGGTCCCATATCTCCATACGGTTGACCGCGCTTAGCATTTTCAGCGCCACGCTATATGTCATCCTCCAATGCCCATATAAAATGAGTGTCAGCTTTCAATATGAAAGAACTGCCGTGGTCTCTTTCCCTTTCCTTCCTTTTGCTTCGTCTCTCACGTCCCATTTTCTTTCCGCTCGGCGATTTCACAGATGCAGGCGAGCAATGTTTTGCAAGTTCGTGAAATAAAAAAAAGAATGTTTGTAGCAACTTAAAGCGCATGTAACGTTAAACTTGTCCGAAAAAAGTGAAAATGTTATTTCTGTCGATAGCCGCATTCCTGCGGCAATGTCGCAGAACAAATCACAGCTTGCATACACAAAATATCCGATTATTCAAAAATTTTATTCAAGTTCTTGCGATATTAAAAGTACAATGCGAACAATGTCAAATTCCGCGCATGAGCTGTTAGTTTTAATTGTTGTCCTAAGAGGCTTTATTAAAATATATGAATATCACGACATGTCCGAAGAAGTGAACTTGTGAATAATTATTTTATTGGATATTGTTGTTGCTTTGTGATACTGTTATTTTACAAAATCAAGGGATTTCCAAAAAAGGCAGCAGAAATGCTTTGTAAATTCCATGTTATGTTAGCACCTACCCAATACAGCATTTCATCCTGGTTATTCTTGGAGAATAAGTCTGCACGAAACACCTGGATTAAGCCCATATGGGCAAAATGTCGTTTATCAAGATTTAGTACACATTGCTGTCTATGTTTATTGTGATTGCGAGTAGATTATTGAGATTACCGCTAATTTTTCCATTTGCTTTTGCAATACCTCTATGTAAGCCATTGTAGCAACTTTCATATAGATCGAGGGATATTTGAATTCCTATACTGTATTGCAAAGTGAAAAGCAGACTGATCACTTTTATACGGTTTGGATGTACCTATTCACAAAATGTACTAGCTTTTTTTATTGGATGACGTGGAGCTCTTTTAAATATCGAGAGCCGTTACGGACAATTTATAATAGTTCATCAACATTTTGATGATTTTCAATCCGAGTACTTTCATTACGTTGGTTGCATATGAAAGATAAGGAGCATACCAACTTTTAACACGTATCGGCAGATGAGGTACGTGAGCTTTGAAACCACAGTACTAGCTTATTTTATAACTTTAAACCTTATTTTGATAGTATATAGCAAAAATAGTATACTATTTTAAATCTATGGAGCAAGAAATTATGGCATGCTGCATGAAATATGTGTAAATATTGCAATGACAATTCATTTTGTCTTGTTGAAAGTACAAATACATTTCAAACAGTCTTTAAAATTTGCGTTATTGGTGCTTTACTGCTTAACGAAATATTTAGAAGGATATCTTGGCGTAGCTAGTTTTAACCAAAGCACAGGCTGCCACTGCGTGAGTAATATTTTCTCTGGGCTTTGCTCCTCAGGTGCCTACATAAGCATTTTGGTTTGAGGATTGATGCAGCCGCGAATTCTCGTTACACTAATGGGGGAATCTGCATTTCCCGGATCTCGTAGATGTTTCATATAAGTGGTTATTTAATAAATTGGAGAATGGCGGTCATGTTGCCGTTGGGGACAGATGGGGTAAAATTCACAGCTGAAATGATTGGACGCTTGGTCGGACATTTCTGAAGCAGCATTCGCTATATACTTTGATTAGTTGCGAGTGCTAGTGATACTTGGAGTACTCTTATGGTAGCTCTTGGCAACGAAAGGAATCCTACTGCCAACAACATGGGTTTCCATGGAGTTTCAGAGTGGGGAATGCCTGAAGGCAAGAGTACTTTACACTCTCACAACGGAAATATGACCACCCTGCTGCCTTTCTGAGCGCCCGAAATTTCCGCTATTGCTTTCAGCCATCTACTTTTTTCCCACCTCATGCGACCTGCAATATTTATTACCGAAGAACATACATTCTTCGCACGTCGTGGACAGCTGAAAATGTTAATGGCTGGGGTATAAATGTAAAACTAGACTTCCAAATGGAGTAAATGGGAAGAAGTTACAGCAAATTTTACTAATTCTGATTTTGATGTGGTTTGTTATTTTTTATGGTTTAAAAAAGAACAGTGCTTGAATTACTATTGATTGTTTAGCACGACATAGACGGTTGCGTCTAGCTGGAGAATAGCAAGATTTATATTTCGGAATTTTGTGACCAACTGATTTTATTGCGAACCTAAAGGCCATAATATTGAATTATAAAAACTTCTATTATTGGAAACGAATTTAATATTTTATTTCCTCAGTATTTCATTTTTGATCGTCTCGTTAATAAGTCTTCTCCTGAGACTAGAATATTCAACTTCGAAAACATAAGTAAATAATGTTGCAATTGTAATAGATATATTGTAGACCATGTTGGTAGCTATAATTTCAAATAACTTACAAATCGTATTTGGTATTCGAATTACTTTTCAATGCTACTTTTTAATAAAGCGATGTTGCTATAACAGTGTGCATTGCAATTCCCTGCATTACGTTTGGGAGACTTGCCTGAAAAACGCGTGGGTCGCTTTTAGTGTTGTTTTCCCAGAATAACGCTGTGGCTTTGATTTAGGGAAAAAATGTCGACGGAATTCGTTTAATTTCCGCTGGAGAATGGGATCCTCTGTAAATTACGTGGGGTAGTCACTTATCAGCGAACTGATTACGGCATTGTGGTATGTTCTAGGGCGTGATTTTATTAACGGGACTTTTTTGAGACTCGCTGCTTAGCAAAATTTGCAGCTGCAGAGATACCAAAAATAGCATCATTGTTACTAATGACAATATTTAATTAATATTTCCAGGACAATGTTGACGTAACGTGAGAACCTTTATATCAGAAAGTTCACAGGAGGCTTTCGATGGGATATTAAAATTTATATATATCACCACGATTATTAAGTGGTGCGTTATATAAATTATAATTTATTCACTTATGAAATCACAATTTCTGTAATTAATATCGTATGAGATGCAAGCCTATGGATTTCATGTATTCCTTTATTTGTTTTGCAAGTAGAAATGATTAGAGATTATATTGACATCAACAATATATTTTATTGAATGTCTCAAATTATAAACGTTATTAAATTTGCGCGAGTTCATTGATAAAGGAACGAGTGAGAATCGGATTGATATGGAACAGCTGATATCGGATTGCATTTCCTTGGCAAAATAAAAATGTTGCTCAATGGCTAGTACTGATTAATATGCTTCATAATATTTTTTCGCTGGTAACCACCAGTATTACGCCGATTAAATATTATGAATTTTGGACTAGTCTATTTAGTCTTTCGCACGATATAAACTTCACGGAAATAACAATGTAATGTTGTGTAATAATTGGTGAACTACAGCGAGGTTAAATTGCTATTATAAATTACATTCTTTTTAAATGTTATGTAGTATGCGTGTTCTGGAATTGCAGGCTCGTTTTATTCTTGCATTATCATTGAATGGGTTTAGCACAATATGCAATGAATTCGTGTTACCTATTTCATTCTTCAAAACAGTCTCATCTTACTGCAGTTTTTTGAGAGGTACTTTACCCTGGATTTTCCGGATACTGGATTTTTATGTCGACGTCTTAAGTTCGATTAAGGCTGTTATCCTTACTATACGTCGTAAACTTTGATAGCATCTATATTTTATATATAACGAAGTTGCTGGTTTGGAAGATATCGTCAGTGGAGGACGTACGTATACGTACTTCGTTGCCAATTTCATAGACTTGAGATACCGTTATTCCCCAAAAAAATCTCTGTATAGTTGTATCCGAAGAACTTGTGAACTTTCTTTTGCGATAGTTGTGCACTGAATAAGTAATTTACTCACAGTTTTAAAATTCCATTGTATCCTTGGTATTAAAAGATTCTTTCAGGAAATAGGAAATAGCTTCGAAAATAACACTTGGTTTTCAAGCTCATTTCATATTGAGAACCAGGTAATGCATAAATAAATCCATTAAGCATACATACTTTTGTTATTTTATTAATTGAATGTATTAGGGGGTCCTTAGTGTAAGGTATCGTGGATCTCGGTAATCCACTTCAAACCGTTTGGCCCTATAATTTATAATTAAAAATATCACGTCTACATTTTATACCACCACATTCGTTGATAAAGCTCCATGCATCATGTGTTTTGTGGATTCTATTTGCATGTACGCCATTAACTACAATATGGACATTTTTAAAATTCGAATTGCATTTGTTACTATTTTTTCCAGTCCATTCCCTCAGTGGCTCATAGCGCCTTCAATTCTCAGTAAAAGGATGGCGTCACCTTAAAAATGCTTGAGGTTATCCATGACGTCTTCGATAGTACATAGTGTGCATAGGTATTTCAGGAGATATAAAGTTTCCATGTGCTTCGTATAACATTTTATTCGTTATCCCAGCATATTCCATACTATTGTATTTCACATTGGTTGTTTGCAGCAACATTAATGACTGATGAAATGTTTTGCATTTGAACCACGATTCCAAAATGTTATTGTTGTTGGCCTGTGCATTCTGAAGTTGTGAATATTCCGGCATGGGAATCATAGCAGATGTGCTTAGGACTGTTGTTTTAAATTCGAGCTGTCTAGCTGTACAGATATACCGGGTGGTAAATGAATTCGTTTCCATCCTCCCAACTTCACAGGATTAAGTGAAATACATGAAACAGCATATGGACTTCAATATGTCTATGGCTCGATAGTCGCCATCCCAGTCCCGATTTCTGCGAAAAAAATTTCTTCCTGAGCTGATCCTGCTTTCTTTTTATAAAGCGCATTATTTCATATTGTGCTGACAAACACCATCATAGCGGTTGCGAGTTTAAAACTATTGCTGCAGCATTAAGCAAGTTTAATTTAGGTTTAAGATCAGCATTTCGTGTCTGCTCTAGCTTATACATAATTGTGAACAGCTTTCCATATTCATTTCGACAGCACGCATCTCTACTTTTCAGATGTACATGACAAAAGTTTGTCTTCCTAATTTCTTGCGAAATGCCTGGGCCTTCGTAAACATGTCAAGGAAATAGAATTCATTGAGCTTGATGCTAGGAAAAGTTAGCGAAGTGCACGCTGCGATGAGCAAGTTCATTTTGTTTGTGATATTTAGGTCGGACATTACGAATTGCGGTGACTGTAGCTATTTAATTAAAACTCGTATAAACAGTACTTTTCGCTCTTCTTAATCGTTCTTAGGACATAGATCATTTGTTACTGTCGCTTTATTACGCGCAGCAAGAACTTTTAATTATTTTTATGTACTATTCATTTGTACACGTCTTCTAATGATAGACTCGTGTTCCATTGCATTTTTTTAAAAACCACAACGTGTTTTTATAGAGGAATACATTTATCTCTTTGTTCTGCTGATGCATCAGTAGTTGCATATTCTGCACATTACATTAATGTCCTATACCACGTACACCAACGAAAGAAAGACCACTGGGCGTAGATACAATTCAGCCAATGCCGGTCTGGTCAGCATAGATTACATTCTACTGGCAAAGGATTCAACGTAGTAGTATTCATAATCGTACCAACACCCGTATTTGTAGGATGAAGTAAGTGAAAAATTATGCTCTGCTTCAATTGGTTAATTTAAAGAAAGAGGGCGGGTATTAAGGAAACGCTCTCCGCCCAGTGTTTCTTCTCTTGTTGGTAGGAGTATATATATATTTTTGAAATTAACGATACTGAATGTAAATAATTTCTCCAGTTAAGTATAGCACATCGTTAAAACCCCTAACAAAAATCGTTGGCTGTCACATGCATGCCATATGCCTGCAAGGCTGCAAGTGAAACATTCACAGCTTTATTGCAGCTTTATTGCAGCTTTATTGCAGCTTTATTGCAGACCTGCACGGTGCAGCTATGTGGCATGCATGTGAAATGCATGTGACAGCCTTATAAAGCTGCAAGTGAAACATTCACAGCCTTATTGCAGACCTGCGACAGCTTTAAAAAATTTTTGTTAGGGACTGCAATCATCATTATGGTGAATTAAATATCCGACATGAGATACGTTTCAAATTCGATTTCGGATAGGCTGTCAAAATAGCAAAATTATTTTGTCAACCTCGGTACAGTTTGTTTTGAAGCATAGCACGCAAAGCTAAATGTTATTAATTTCATTTGGATTGCGTCGGCTTCTAGGCAATTCCAAATTTTATTATGTATCCAATATAACAAGTGACCCATATTCGTTGCGCCGTATGCAACATCTTATTTAACCGTGCTTCACTAGCCTCTAATTTTGGTCCCCTATTGAATAATTCATTTGTAAATGTTTTAGTACTAAATCCTATATTTTAGAAATTCAAGCTACTGTAGGCGTACGTACCCTTTGCGCTCTTTTTAGGACTCGTTTTCTTCAGTATATCTAACACTGCATTCCCTCGAGAGAAGAGCGTTCGACAGATTCATAGAAAAACTAATTAAAATTGGCTGGCTGAGGGAAATAACGATGTTTTTTGTCAGTGATTAAAGCTTGGGTTGTTTTTGATCAGGTTGCAAGCGTGTTTCTGTCATAAAAAGGCAAGGGCAATATACGCTGATACTGAATTTAGTATAATGTAATCTAATAGTTATACGTAAATCGACAATACTGTAAAAGCAATAGCGGGAATTTTATGTTCTGGCATTGCGCAAATGAAAGCTTAAAGATAATTAAATTAATTTTAGTATAGAAATGAATTATGTTACTATTTGAGCACCTCATGGAGATCTGAGGATGCATGTAAGGAGTTTCCGCAAGTAATATAATAACTTTCAAACTGGATACTTTACAAAACTTCCGTGTTATTGTTTATATTTGCTTATTAAACCTTTGGTTTTTCAACTGCTCATGTAAATAAAATGTATTTTTATTGCTTATGAATTCATTGTTCAGTATAGGCCGTTTGCGTATCAGCATTTTGTGAAAATAAATCTTGACCTCGCTGCAAATTTCATTTTTAAATCGCCTTTCATGCAGTGTTCCTTACAAATTTCCTATAATTATAAGCGTACATTTCGTACGATAAATATGACATTGTTTGAACTTATTTAACAGATAAATATTATACTTATGAACAATTCTACTGTGATTAATTGCTAGATGTATTGTGGAAATCTAGAGCGGTTCGCACTCGGTACCAATGAGTTGTAATTTCAAGACGAAGTTGATTGTTCTCACGTCATTTCATTTTGCCAAATTGTTTTTCATTGTGAATTATTTCATAGATCTTAAACACACTGTTGTGTTGGTTTATCTTATAGTTTGGCCAGTCGACGATAACAACTATATTTATTATATGTACATTTAATTCTATCAAATAAATTCTAATTAGTTGTGGATATTTTGCTATTTCCATTTCATAAATTTTGCAAATGATCATGTGCATTCCACTGGAGCATTCAATAGATTAAGAGCAGTTATTGAGTCCAATATACAGTTTGCCTAAGTATATGTATTTTGCTAGTACTACTGCAGTACATTAAAGATTCAGTCCGTTAATTAGGATTTCAGTTCGCTTTATATTACAAAATTATTAAATATTGATCACCATAATATCTTCATGATAATTCGCGGGTTATAAACTTGCGATTTTTGCTCAAAAGTGCTTCCGCGGATTAAATGCGGGAAAGAAAAATAGTTAGCTGTTGAAAAAGATATAGGAAAGAGAAGAAGACAAATTTCATTTGCTTTTGGAGACGATTTTGGTTAGGTAAAAATTGTAGGATTCAAGTTTAAAAATCTAATTCTGCAACTTTTTTAAACTCCAAATGCAACCTGAATTTCCAAGTGCCTTCTTTTGGTATGTGCTTCCAAGTGTAATAAAAATGCCCCATATGACCTGAAAATAAAAGAAAACTCAGAGAGGTAGGCTGTAGCTCATATCCTGGAAAGGTTGTTAAATACCAAAACCGTCACTGAACTTCTCAAAAGTTTATGAAGTTTCTAGATTAGTAATGGAACTGTTAATGAATAGGCAATTTGCAATTGCATGCAACTAGGGACTATGTACACAACTATGTAGTATATCACAACATAGCTTGGTTTCAGATATTATTTTTGTACAAGGATGTCACTGAAATCCTGGAACAATTAAATTATTTTCCATTAGTTTTCCAGGTTTCCCCAAGGGCCGTGGTAAATTTTCCAGGCTAAAATATTTCAAATGTTACTTTTGTTTGTATGTTCACAAACAGTGAGTTATAAGCACATTTCTTCTCATATTTTATGTCCTTTCTTTGTGTTTTGTCTAAAAATGCGAAATGAAGCTTCGAAACACCAGCACCCCTCCCCCCTATTCAATACCCTCTACCGCATCAGAATAGCGTTTCCGACCCGGCATTCCTGTATGATTCCGAGTCGTCTAGGTGTACCTTACCTCCCCTAGAAATTTGTAACATCTTAGCATGCAGACTCACCCTGTATATTTAATCAATAATAGGAAATAATAATATATTACCCCTTTCAAATATCATCGATATTATCAAGAATATTTACTTTTGAGTTTCTCAGAATCCAAAATTTTGCTGTAATTCCCTAACTCTATGGTATGGTGCGGCTTATACGCGGATAATTTTATTGCTCAAAAGAGCCAGTGCGGCTTATCAGCGAGATATTCGGGCATTTAAATCTGACTCGCTTGAATGATTTCATATTTCATTTGTACCGATATCACGCCGATTTTTAATGGTCCTTCAGACGTGTGCACTTGGATGAGAAAATACGCACAATTCCAAGTGCCACACGCATCTCTAATTACATGGTATGACGAAAAACAACCTGCATTATTATTAAACTTCAATAAACCTCTGCTAAATGAGTAGACGGCGAAGCGAAATTTTACGTGGCGAATTACAGTTGCGAATCTGTTTAATAACGTGCGGCGCGTACGAATAAATCACGCAAAATTAGCCACGGCACTCTTTGTTTCTCAATCTTGCTTCGAAATGAAAATAGAGGTGTTAAGCTCAATTCGACCTCGGCAAATACTCATGGCATTAGGATAAAATCCTTTTGTTATCGCTTGCTCGGATTCGAGAGATGCATTTAAGCATTTTCTTGCTCCATTTCAATGAGATTTATGATTCGGAATGCGGTGAGATTAAAAACGTCGTCTTGCGATTAGTGCCATCAAGGCTTGAACCTCAGATCTCTTCCTTGTTACGCTTTTTCACCAATTAATGTCGATTTACGTCACTACCAAATGATGCAACATTTATGCTTAAAAGCTCCTTTTTTCCAGGTTTTGAAATAAAGGGATGATGGAATGGCCATTATAAGACATCTAACAATTTCATGAGAACGAATTGTCGTAATATGCGTACTACGTATTCAGTTCAAATGGCATTATTATATGCTGTCAGAAGGTAGCGTTAGCATGATCTTATCAAAAGAATGGGTAGTCGATTATGGTAGCTGACAGACATTATCTTGGCTCGTAATGGTGATTTTAGACGAAATTACGTAGAATGCAGTGTTGAGAAATTAAAGTTTACTTCCCCTTAGGAGTAGGTAGTCGATATTTCCAATATTAATACGTACAGTAGTAGCATGCTATGCGTACAGTGGAACCTGTACAACTGGAACCCGTACGTCTTGAAAACTTGCATATCTTGAACGTAAAGTTTGGCTGCACGTTTGCCCATAGACTTAACATTGCGCGTAACCTCTTTATGTTGATCCCCTCCTTCTTAAAACTTGAACACAATCTGAGTCCACTCAATGACATTTTCACACTTTTCACCCCTTTCAAGTTGAACTTTTCCCTTTATCTCCAACCTGCCTCAACCCCAAACAAAGAGAGTGAGACTTTGCCCAAGAGCGTCTGCAAAATTCGTTAGGCAACGCCCCATTTCAAGTCAAGAGGTTTTAGATATGGTTCAAAAATTGGAAGATTATGCTATGACTAACGATGTTTCGATGTTTCAACATGCTTCAGCATATGAAAACATGTTGCTGCTCCAGATTGAGAAAAAAATATATAATGGGAGACAAACAACTATTCCCATGATGTTCAATAAAGTTTAAAAAATTTTCTCGGATTTTTTGTTATTTGTCTAACTTGAACACCCCTATAAGTTGAACGTTTTTATTGAAAATTGGGCGTTCAACTTAGACAGGTTCCACTGCATTTAGATTGTGCAGATAAGATTTCCAAGAGATGGTAGCTTCAATTTTTGTTATCAATATCTTTATTTGAAAGATGACGTTTATGGACTTGTTGGTGGATGTAAAAACTGTTTTGTGGCAACATGTCAAATTTTTGAAGCATTTATCTTTAATTCTGGACATCATATTCATACTTCTACTTTTCTATTAATGAATTTGCAGATGCCTGCAGCAATTGCGTAAGCAAGCACGCTCAATGATATGCAGGACGGAATTTTGCTGCTTGGATTTTTGTTGCTTGAATTTTTGTTTATCTTTAATTTCAAAAGTAATTTAGTTAAGAATGGGAATTTTATAAGCATGACAAATATACTTAAATAAATTCCTTAAATATGAATAATGAGTAGGATATTATATCGCAAGGCGGTACTGAAGAACCTCTGCAATATATAATTTTGGATGGTGCGATTGAGCAAATCTTCAAGAAGCTTTGCTAAGCATCCACATAGCTGCAATTATGATAATATTTTTTTTTTTTTTCGTGATTCAACGGTGCTGCAATTTTTCCGGAAACCACTTTTCGTCAGAATATTTTTTACGGCATGAGGATGTGACTGCTATGCGCACTATCTAGTAGATATTTATCCATAGACTACCATTCGGTTCTGAGTTCTTCAAGAGAGTTTTTTCCCGTCCAAAGTACTTCGGATGCCGAGAATAAAATGCTTGTAATCTATGAAAAAATTCTTCGGAATTTGAAAACATGGCTATGAAGATGATGGTGATGGCGATAAGCAATGGGTAGAAGTTGCTTCCTTATACGCGTAAATTTGTGCTTCGCTATCTGATCAAGCGAGGTAGTTATTGAATGCAAAATGGCTGCCGGCTTTTTATGTGAAGAGCATCAAAGTTGGCATCCATAAAATTCCGATGTAGAATAGATCGATGCCAAATTTCTCTTGCTGCCACATGATAAATGAGCCATGTCGCATAATGGCGATAACTTCTCCCAGGCATCCCAAATCATTTATCGCCCAGCCTGCACCCCTCCCCCATTCATAAAGTTTGCTAGTGTGTATGTGTTGGATTTGCTCCAGTATGTCGTCCTGTCCCTGTGCCCAACTAAATAACTGGTCATAAAATTGTAGCGTGCAAGCGAACGCCGGTTCGACTGCATGGCCATGTGCTTCGGGGCAATTAGTATTTCTCGGTAGATTTCATCCATGAAACGCCGGCATTTGTTTGCATTGCGGAGATTGCCAAGCCAATTGTTACACCTGCGTATCAGGTTAGCCGCCAGCTAATATTTTATGAGACCCAACAATGTCGTCTGGTGTTGGATGACGCGGCAGTAAACTTTTCTCACAAGTCATTGCGTGTTAATAAATTCAGAAATGTTTGCCCTTATTAAAGGAAAGACCACCGGCTAATCCACATCCAATTTAAGATGCCATCAAGAGGAAGCGAAAGTTTCCCAAACATCCGAATCAAGTGGTTAGCTGTAAAAACTAGTATAATAAAATATTGAAGTTTCAGTAACGCATTTTCATATTGGATAGCGTTATAAAGAAGATGCATGTCATTTACATGTAAAAATAATTAATTATCAATAGGTTCGTTTACCCGCTGGAATGTAGATGAACTTCCCCAATTGTTTCGCAAATGTTATTAGTATACATTTCCAAAAGAATCTAGAAAAATTTATGATTTAGCACATGGTAAACATTATTTCAATGTATAATTTGCCCCGTAAATTAGTCACTGAACGAAGTGGATATCCCAAAGCGTTTTCGCACAGCCTGTACGGTATGCATTCAGAAGAAAGATTAATGATTAGGAATTGTCTAAGTACACCTTAATTGAATTTTATCAGTTAATGACCAAAAAGTAATCTCGACTTCTATGCAACTGTAGATCTTGATACACCAACATATAATTACGTTATTATTCATGTGCCTTTGCAATGTAAGCAGAAATGCAGGAAGCGCCATTTTTCACGCAGTTTCTCATAAATTGTCGTTTACACTAATGGTGGTATTGTATAATTTGTCTCGACTGTCTTTGATAATGAGCAGATAGGCACTATCGCTTTTGAGTAATAAGGAAGGAAAATTGCCGCTATTTCATTCAGCACGTCTGCACGGCATCACTTTTGGGCATAGAAAGGTCCATAGGCTCCGGAAGCACGATACACACCAGCAGTTGAGCAGCTGGTAATTAAACCCAGGGGCAAGCATGAACTAGTGGGTCGATAAAACTGCTCTTATAGGTTGCGACTCATTTTCGAATGCAAAACTGGTGCAGTCCGCAGAACCAAAACACCGTGCTGTATGCAGATTGCACTGGAGGACCGATAACGTTATCGCCGCCTTTTCTGGGTTCGCTCTGAGAGATGCCAAGAGTATACATATTTATATATCCTCTATCGTCTTTTCCTGTATGCCACATTCGCCCTCTATACTCGACGCTTTGGAGCTGGTCGATCGGGCGGAAGTCATCTCTGCTAACGGGACTGCACATGCGCTAAGACCACCATGCTCTTTTTCCTTCTGCTTGGCCGCATGTTTCGTTACAGCCATGTCTGGCCAGTATATTTGGTCCGAAAATAAATCTCATTGAACACCCCTAACCAAAGCTCCTGCACGAATACGAGCCGAACTGAACGGTAGACGACATATTCCCTTTGTAGCAGTTCCTACAGATGAAATTTATACGGTTAAACAAATGAAATCTGCTGCAGCGAACTGGTTGTAGCAGAAAATTATGAGGTTGTTTATTATTAAATATGACCGCTGAGTGAATGACTTTCAATGTTACACTATTCGAACCTGTGCTGACTAGGACACTTTGCATAATTTCCATAATATTCCACCATGCAGTATAAGCATGGATAATTTGGAAATCGGAAGAGTTTACAATTTGATAAATGTACAACAACTTATTGTGTTGTTTGATTTTTATACATTATTGAGAATATAATTCTCAATTTCGTCTACTCTGCAAGATCGTAATTACTAAATTACTCTATGTGCAGTAAGATAAAAGTGGAATCAAAATGTAAACTGTATTTAAATGAGATTTATTTAAGACTATCCAACTAAGGCACTTTTTTTAGGCACATGACTCAAACCAAGTGTAGAAAAACTAACATTCAAATTTTCATTTGGATCTGAATTAAACTACTGATAGTATGTATACAACGGCTCCAGATGATCAGACATCTGGCAGCCTTAGTGCGTGTAATTGCAGCTCGCTTGTCTGCCATCAGGAATATCACATCAGAAATTTTTGATCGGGTACCACACTAAAAATTATTTGTGTAAAAAGTCTGAACATATATCTTGCCACAACTTGAACGCCTATAAGATGAAAAACCAAATTAAGAACATGTTGTTTGATGCATAAATCTTTGATTGTTTACAAACACATAACAGGGTGATAAATTTGTGATTTAAATACATCTGAATTTGTACACTTTATTGTAGTTTGCGCCATTCATATTACGAAATCCTATATCCAAATATCGATACACTGCTGGAAATCACAAACAAATTACTCCCCATTACTTGTAATAACACATTGATAAAACTAGAACTGCAAAAATTTGATAATGTCGCATTGAAGTGAACCGCACCATGTTGGAATCGTCACAGGTAACATTTATTCTCCATCGATATATGTAATTAAAACGCATGACTATTTTTCCATGTTCATTAATCAATATTTGCTAGACATTTTTTCCCCCAAAGTAGTATGCCTGCAAGAATGGAGGCTTGGTTCGGTTTGAAAATAGAGGAACACGTGTCTCATCTATCCAGGAATGCAGAGTGAATATGCCGCAGTGATGAAAAGGAATGATCCAATTTACTGTGCGGAATTTAATGTAATCTATGAAGGAAGGGATGATAGATGTATCGTAGGTAGAGCAATGTCGAGGAGCTGGAAATTTCATGTCTCGATCAATTTATGCTTACAAGATGTATGCCTTACGTCATATAATAGTTGAGTAAATGGGCGCCACACTCTCAATTGTATCTGAAACGTCACTTGGAGGTCCCTCGTACCTTGTCATGCATCGTTATTCTTCACTTGCATATCATTAGGAGAATGCGCAGAAATCCATGATGAAGTTGGGAAGCATAAATCGAGAATGCACCGAGTTGCGTTAAAACTAGATTGACATGCGTGATAATACAAGGTTGACACTGGCTTTATGTAATGGATGAAGAGTCTCGGTGGCCAGTGTGATGACGAGCATTCAGCCAACATGGTCGCCTTGGAAACTACGTGACAATAGCACCTCGCGCTCAAATGAGGTCTTGATCCCTGCAGCCAAGGCCTTAGCCTCTTGTATATGCCTTAGTTGAACAGATCGATCACGTGTGCATTCCCTATCCCCATTTCAGCATCATGGATTTACCACCTTATCGCTATATATCCATGCACTGATAGATCCTGGAAAAATGCATCTGCTGCATCAAATGGATATTTGGGCTATCTATACAGTATTGCTGCTACCAAGAAAAATGGCCGTGCTACTGCAACGCCATATCTCATTTCACATTCACTTTTTCCCAAACTTGTTTATCGTTCTTTTCACTAGCAAACATTTTCTCTGCCGACAAGTAGTTCTAGTGATAAATGACGGTCTTTATCGAGAGAGTGACGAGCCACTGTAGTCGTGGACACATTGTGGTAGGCACAGCAGTTGGGCCACTGGCATCTGATGCATGAATGCACTGAAGTGAATTGATGGTGCCTTGTTTACTAAACTCATCATGAAGTATCGATTGCGTATTCATAGATGCCTGTCCATGATACAGCTACTGAGTTCAGCACGCTGGCGTGAAAGACGTCATGAGAATGGTGCCCTCCCTCATTGCTCGATATTTTCATGCAAAAATATTATAATTTGCTATTACAATATTTTTCGTGATGCCATTAACTAGCCGCTCGTGTCTAATATCTAACGATGCGGAATTAATGTATGAATTTCTGAGCTAAACCCCAGCAATATTTACTTGTGTTGCTATTCTAAAAACAATAAATGAGTTCTCTTATAGTTATTAATTATCACTGTGCTAATCATATAACCGTATAAACTAATTTATATTATAATCTGCAATTGATCGGCTTTATTAAATATTTCGATTGAGGTTAATTGATATGCATTGCCATATATCAATTGTTGAGTGATATGGAATTACAATCCATACACGAGGATCCGGGGCTTTCCAGATTTTATTTTTGGAGGAATTGTTCAAATGAAAGTATGATAGAAGTAGATATAGTGTCGTGCAATTCTATCTGAAGACATAAAGTTCCTAGAAACCCATGTCCCGAAACGCTTAGGTTTTTAAGTAGGACCTACATAAAATGTGACATTCATTTCATGCTCCCCACATCTTTATTAGGAACGCATAAGGAATGATCAATGGAAAAATGTGGGGAGCGTTTGGGGACAACATGGGTTTATAGAAACTATGTCTTGTTATCATGTAGGGAATATACCCTGTCAGTTTGTCCCTGTAATTCTGCAACACACCCTGTATACATCAATACAGAACAATATGCATTCAAAACCGTTAAGAATTGTTTACTTCTCCGTCGGTATCTTTTAATATTTATTTTTGCTATCTTCAACGCTGGGCCACATTAGCCAATGTCAAAACATACTACCTGCTTCATCTAAGATTTTGAATTCTCGCTGAACTATTTGTATATGCTTCTTATATATGCTGCAAGCCACATGTTTAATTTAAGCGTGTTTCATTGCTTGTTTATTTTTTACATTAATAGTCAAAATAAATTCTAATGAAATGGAATATTTCGAGAAATAGAAAGAAAAAGAACTAAACAATTTTATGCAATACTGTATACAATTTCAAACGGTAGGTGCATGAGATAGTTGGGCCAAATGCGACACGGGGTAAAAACGTTTCCGATCAAAAAATTGGAAGATGTTATGATATGTTCAATATATGTTTCAACATTATTGCACAAAAAGGATCCCAGATATACTTATTGTCAAAACCGTAGGCAGCTTGCCTATATCCTTTCTCTTGTTGGCGAGTTCAATCCATTTGCATGCACTCGATATAAAAATGCATAGTATGCATTTAAGTCTATATCATTGTCTTTTTTGAAAAAATTTCCATGATTGCAGTCGACGAGTAGTTTTCCCTTAGAGTATTCTGAAATATATTTTCCCAGCAAGCGATCTCGATTTCCCTTACATAGTAGGCATGAAAAAATAAGTGTTGTGTTGTACGTCACAGCAATTTTGGAATGTTTGGCACGAAATCTATGCCCAGGATTAATTGAATTGGCAATTCCTTTGGCTGCGCCCTAACATAATTTGTATTTGAAGCAATTATGTATTAATGATGTTGATGTGAAGTGGATTCAGTTAGTAACTTGATGTTCTATATATGTAACAGCCAAAGCAACAAATTATTAAGGATGTTGCCTGCATGTGTTAACCAGGAAAAAAGTGTTTCTAAAATACGATGGCCAAGCCCATCACGCACCATAATCTGAAGTCTAGTCGCCTTGATTAAATTTTCAGTCGAAAGACCAGATTAGTTCCCCATAATAAACGTGTGGAATGTTAAATTTGAACAAAGGCGTATATTATATTAATTTTTTCGTTAATCAGAGATCGTATAAAACAAGTTACGAGCCGTCACTTTAAATACATATTTAAATAGTTTGGTTTTATATTATCTGTCATTTATTGTTATTACTAGATTGGAAACAATGTGTATGGTAAAAATTCAAAGTTCATGCAGTAAAATTCCTAGCTACACGCAGGTAAAAGTAGTTCTAGCGCTTGTTGGTGGAGTTCACAGACAGCGTTGAATTTAATGCGCAGTAATGGACTTGGCTTAAGACGGGTTATTGCCTAGGTGACTTAAAGCTTAGAATGTTGCCTTTGTGGCACTCGATATGGGCTGTCGCAAATGACGGCTTTTTGGATGCGTACATACGATGCCCTCGTGACGACTTTATTGTTCAATTTGTCAAGGGGTTGGGGCTTTTGCCACCCGCCTTCGCGCCCAGGGAGCCCAGCTCGGCTGCGACTCTGGTAATCTGTTCTGACAGAGACAAACGCTACTGTTTGCTCATCGCAGACTGCATTTGAAGAGAAAAATTGGTTTCGCATTCGAATAATGGCCCATCTCTGTGGGTGAGCTAAGCAATTTCGCTTGAAAACGACAAAACACAAACGCAAAGATGACTTCAATTTTTCCACAACCCATCTGCTGTTGAAAATGTTTCCTATTTTCTTGTCATTGCTGGTGATCGCCCATGCAGTCGTTTTCCACAGTGATGTCAATGCCGAGCTCACAAAATGTAGCAATATAACCGTCATGGTGCATGGACCCACTGTACATTGTAGCGGCTTGTGTATTGTGTAATGTAAATTGGACTTTATTGGAGAGCGTATCACGTAGTGTATTGTTTGTGAAGTCGTTTCTTTACCCGAGCAAAAGGATGCCGCCAGTAGACTTTATACGTGGTACACAAAAGAGAATTGCTACTCAAAGTCCCTGCCTGCATGGATGGCCGTCATAGAATAAATTTACTACTTGAGTTTCGCGAGTTCCGACAGTGAAACTTGTTAAGTAGGCGATACACTCCGGTATATCTGTCGATCTGTGTTGATTACTTTTCTTTATTCAAGATTAAAGAATCGTTGGAAAGCAGTTGGGAATTGAATTATGGAATTCTTACATCAGGTTTCCGTCCAAATTAAGAGTCATGGCAAAAAACATAGCACGTAATGGTTGTGAAATATATTTTCCCTTTTTCTCAGTTTCAGTTCGCACACAAAAATCCTTTTCCATAAATCTTACGTCAGTTTCCCTGTGCAGACATGGTTCTATAGGTTTGCGGTTATTAATTAAAGCTCTACAATAAAAGCAAGATGTTAGTGATCAATAAACTGTTGAAAGTATTTTAGCAAAACAGTAGAAGACATTGTTGATTTTTCTCTACAAAAGTGATGATATTGCAACCTGCATGGACACTGTCAACAACACTTTCTTGATAACTTTCAAGACTGTGGACTTCAGCTAACACCAGGGTATTTCGAAGAGCCTTGGCAAATCTGTCACTTTGTTCCATGAACTGTAAAAGCAAATTTTCTTGGAAGAGAACAAGTTTTGAGCAGAGAGATTCGGTTTGAATCGAGACGAGATGTCGGAGTGGATGAGATGGGAATAGGATTTGAGGGAAATGTGGCTCGGAGTTTGTTTACGAAACTCGCTGAGATGGCGTCTGTTGACATAGCTGCAGCCAGTTGATAAAGACAGATCGATTTTGGAGACGATCCGGAAGGCGGTGTATGGATCGACTTCTGTGGCCAAGTGGACTCTGAGATTGCGTCACTCTTTGCAATTCTGTATTAGTATTCTCGATCTGAGTCTGGTCTGGTACTATAACGACGTGACCCGATTAAACTCATTCCATGAACCCGTCAAATATGAAAGCGATGTTAGATTATCTGCAACGAAGAATATTTTCCGGATATTTCAAGGCAGTCTTTTTTGCACGACATTCTTGAAATTGCATGTAAGCAGCGTAATAGACAAGAGTCTATCGTATCCAGACCTAGATTATAAAAGATGCTGACTGTCATATATAAGTAGTTTATAAACTTGAAATAGGAGTCCGTATATCTATTCGAGAAATTCCAAAACAGCTGAGTGGAAAATAATATAATGCGATTGGGGAAATTGCATGCATAGAATTGTAATATCCCCAGTTTATTTGGTATATATTTTTTAATATAATTCAATGTCTTAAGGGAAAACGATGTTTCTACGTTAAATTGATTGAGTGGGATGTAGATCTATAGAGAGTGTTTTCAAAGTGCCTTTACAAATTAACAATTTATTGCAAGGGCAAATTAAAATATAAAGCCATGGTAATTATTGGACATTTAAAATATTAAAGTTTTGTTTACCTCATTTTTGTTACATTATGTGTATGTTTTCCAATTGATCAAAGTGGGACTTTTCAGCCCCAACAGGCACTAAAGTATTAATCCAAATCTATATGGACACCATTAATTGCACGAAGCATATCAAGACTTTAATCGATCTCTTAAAAAGCGTAAAGCACAATTACGCAGGAAAGCGCACTTTAAGAGAACACCTTGTACATCGAATGAAAGCGATGCATTGCAGAAAAGCGATGCACTAATCTCCTGAACACCTGGTAAAATCATTGTATCGATGAAAGTCTGAATATGCTTCGTGTAACTAATGGTGCCCATATAGAGGTGTATTAAATGAGTTAAAAAATTCAAAATCAAGTATGTACTTCTATTGTGTAATTATTTTCTTCATTGGCCTTTGCAGTAAAAGGTTTTGAATTTAAAGGGACCTTGAAAACACACTGTATATTTCGGGCATGCCTAATAAAATTATGATGAGCATAAGTCAATGCAATATTTAGCACCATTTCAATTATTTTTTATCTTTCAACAAAGTAATCTAGTATGTCAATGCTAACCATCGCATGCATTCACCTTATTATATGTGCAATATTAACTACTAATATGACAGTGTTTATTTTACCAACATGGTAAATTCAGTGTATTTTAGACAAATTATTTGTCCGTGCGTGACTGCAAACCGTAACAGCCAGCTTGTGTGCATGGAATCATAGAATGATGTTTGTTCAGTGGTACCATGAGCAATAATTGCTAACGTTTGCACAACTTTGATTTCGTTCAACTCACGCACCTCATTTCTAGACTGACTAGTTGTTTCAAATCACACTTTACCGTTTAATTTCATCAAGCTTGGCCCATGCCATCTTGCCAACAAGTGCCTCTAAATTTAATTACACAGTGACCAGAGAGGTCCTCCCTTTATTTCCTTCTTCGCTAAGTTTGCTGATGATGGATTGACCGTGTGCGCGAGAAGGCAACTTCAGCGGCCCAAGTTGAGGACAATGATCGCTTTTTGCCAGCACTGTGTTCAAGTACATATAAAATGGAAGCTGAGAAAAAAGAAACGCTCACATTCAATAGCAGAAGTTGTTTGTAAAGAATTTTTCAATCAAGGCGAACTCAGCTGCTGCTGATGCGTCAGCAGATTTGAAGGACTGTGAGGATCTTGTTTTTTTATTCTCCAGTGATTACGGCCGTAAACAGCTCGATGTGCTGTGGTCACATAATGTATAAATGTTCCCCTGAACTAACTGCAAGAGTTTGTTAGGTGGAGAGTAAATGGTAACCGCGTCATGGTTGTAAATACACAATGGAATGGGATTTACGTATTGAGGCTATATTGGAGTGCGAGTCAGCTCTCAAGAAATGACGCGCGTCAATTTATCTGCAATAATGCATATAAGCGACGTCGTCTCGTATACAAATTTTTCAATTTTATATAAAGGGTGCTTATACTAATAACCTTTAAAACACTTTGTATCTCGTGCTGCCGATGTAAATGGTTGCAGGGTAATGTACACTACCCAAGGTTTAATTAAATTAAAGCAGTGAACGCAATTTCTTGTATGCAAAGGCAATGTACATACATACGTATAAGTGACGAAAACATAATGTTAAACGTTACCGAAAAATTTTGGAAACTTATAAGAAATGGATAAATTGAAATAACTAACTTGTTTTCAGTCAATTTGTACGTTTACTGTATGCCTTTTTATAACGGATCGCATATACAGGTCACTTATTTTATTTCTAGCTCAGTATTATGTTAGACAAAAACAGTACCATATGTTGATATGATGATAGGAATACAGTAGTGTCTTTCGATGTTTGGATTGCAGGTAGTAGCATAAAGAGCATCAATGAATTAGTATAATAAACTTAATTGTCGTTTTTAAGTGTTAAATTGCTTTTTGCAATTGTGTTGTCGTTTTGCATCGCATTGAATTCATTTATTTGAAACGTCCTTTCACAGAAACAAAATGATTTAACCACCTGCGTTGTGATCAGAATTGTAACGCAGTATACTTCTGTTTTAGTATAGGCATACAGGCAATGACTGTCAGGATTCCTAAGAGCAAATAAAATTCCATCTTTATTTATTATAGCGTTTAATATATTTTTACGAACTTCTGCACTTGGGTTTGTTAAAGGAAAATGGGATTCAATTTTTCTTCTGTTCTATTGTGTCTGTATGTATGACATGCAGTATTTGGCACAAAAACCAATCGGATTTTCCCATTGTGGTCGTAAATCTGAGAGCTAGAGAAAAGACGATTGCATTTTTGCGACGAGAAATCAATATGAGATAGCCAAGTATGGCATAACAAGCAGGGCTGGCGAAAGCTACATGGGAAAGTGAGAAAGGGACCAACGCAACGGATTTTACAGTCTTTTCAAATCCTGGGCCCGACAGCGCACATTGCCATTTTGTCTCTACTGGCTTCGAGGGTGCGGTTTTATAGCGAAAATTTCGCGTTGCAACCCTTCGGTAATAAATGTTAATGGCTTGGTTTTTGTCCTGTAACGACATCCATCTGGCGTATAGCTCATTGTGCCTTTGGCAACACCTTCATATCGGGATATCGTTCAGCACAACTGTAATACCTTCCATCAACGTCTTCACGTTTCTTTACACATCCCTGCAATTCAAACTGGCTCCTTCACCTGATTACCTTAATAATGTTTGCGCCGGCATGGAAGGGATATCAGCATACATGTAGTATGTGCATACCAAAATATGACTTGGGCCCATGGTGTATATTATTTATTTTTTAAGTCTAAACCACGTTGAAAATGCACAGCTTTGGCGATATTGCGAAAATACATTATATAAGACCGTGCAAGTAACAGTTTAATGTGGCCTATAAGCTTTTAAATAACTCAACAAACTCAATATTTCCATTCAAATGTGATACATTTCGTGAATTATCCACCGAGCTTTAATTGTTATTCAATTAATAAGACATCTCTGTGCTGTGATATCCTGATAATGCTTTTTTAAGCTTCCATTGAAATATGTTGGCTTAAGATTGCATCTCCTTTATGTATCATGGCAATAAATATCAATAATAGGATTATCTACACCACATAGCAAGCCTACATCTCATACCTTTACCAATCTAGCTAGCTTTGTAGTGGTGACCCTAGCATTACAGTGCTTCACCTTTACATAATCTTGAGACCGTATGCCACATTATTCCATGTCAGATCAGCTTTCGACGGCAGTGAAGTAACAAAATAAACCTCAATCATTGCCACATCATGAATCATATTATAATGTATACTGCATGCCTTTCTCGTACTGTATATTTATGATCAGTTTATCTGGGAAATTTTTAAAATGGAAACTAAATTGATTTGTCGCATAAAATTCCGATCATCCTATAAAATTTCATGTATTAAATATAAAATAAGTTATTATCTCAATTCATCATGTACTTTAGCATGAAATTTATGAATTGGGGATGTTTTACGCTGCTCTTCACAGTGTAAATACTTTTCACTGTGACAATGTTTTTAGAAACGCGATTGCGAATATTGTTCTTAATTGTTTTGAAAGACAATTCCTGCATTGATTTTCTTGTGTATAAATGCATTTATGTTGATGCGAAATCATTTTTGCCATTTTCATCTACTGAGTGAGAATTTGGCAAATCCCTGTGCGCTAGCGACTGTGGACCATCCTAATCGATAGGACCTTTTAAACATTTATCCATACTACACTGCGTACAATAAATATGAACAAGTCTTTCATGCGCCTATTATTCAAGGCACAAATAGTTCGTCGTTTTTAGTGCCATTGATTGGGATGAAAAATATCAAAATGTTCTTTTGTTGAACTCGTAATGCAGGATGCTTTCATTCTGCCCTGACTGGCGAACACAATAATAGTTCGTGCCAATAATGTGCAGCAGTTTGATGAAAGGCAAAAAAAATATCGTTTCCGGAAAAAGATGGTGAGATTAGAGTGGATCGAGAGTTTTACGGGCAGTTATTTTTTCTTGTTTAGTTGGTGCAATTGGCAGAGATGGGCCGTGGGGACATGTACGCAAGAATTTTTGGGGAAGAAGTGGCTGTGATTTTATGTTTGTTTTACTCCAAATAGGATCACGTGATGCCTAGGTCCTTTATTGCTCATTGCAATTACCGGCTGGGTCGACTGGGAGCTTTTCCCAGAATTTAGTATAGCATGGCAAGTGATGGTCTTCCTCTTGTTTCAACTATATAACCACAAACAAGGTTTTATTCTTGCTCGCATTACCAGTTTTACTTGAAGGGGGGGGGGGGGTTGTTGGAGAAGATTATTAAGGCTGCCTGCGCCAATGCTTTAGTATTGGATAGCCTTATTCAATTTGCGCAATATTTTACCTCATTGGATCTTTAAACATCCTTTACAAGATTATATCTGAAATGACAATTTTATCAATAGACCTTTCCTGCAATGAAATTCTTCATTTCATTGTATTTGTTTGTCTCTGGAAAGAATGTAACATGGAAATCAAACTTATATATAAAAGTTTAGAGCAATTCTCACTCGGATAGAATTGTACAAAACGCCAGTAACTGTTTCTCATATTCATTCTAGTTTGAAACATTTAAAATAAATAGCGGAAATTGAAATAAATGGATTTTGAGAAAATATGACTCGTTTTTGAGTGGGTGATTTAGAGGTAGCCTATATGTTTATGGTTGAAATTGATGCCCCAGCCTTTAGAGTAGATTTCAAGGTATTGGTCAACTTCTGTTTGCCTAATAACTTCGATATTTTGTAAGCAAAGGTCCATATTCCAGATACCATCTATTCCCATTCGCAACTGTCTGTTGTTTGTTAAAACTATTTGAAGCCACGTATTGATTTGCGATCATATTACCAATTGAACCGAACTTTTTGACCATCCGGTACATAAATAATAAAAAATAGGAAATTGTTGAACGCTCCTGACGCATTCTTACGCTCTGTCGACGATTGGTTGTAAGAGCTAGAGGAAGGGAGAGAGTTATAAACCCACGAAGAGAGTTTCAATGGAGCCTAGTGATACGTGAAAGACGAGCAAAGTAAGATCAAACTAAAAAATAAAAACATTGTTCGATCATACATTTCATCGTGCAGAATTTGTAACCCATATAGAATTTTGCAGAAATCGCTGTATATTATATGCTTGGTGGTTTTCACATCCTTGACTACTTTTTTAAGTCATTTGTGACTGTCGGAAACTAGAATTTGAGAAGATCTCCTTTTTTCCATCGTGTATAGATTTTGAGTTGATGTTAACATAGCTTCCACGCCCTGAGGGAAAAATGGTTTCTTTTTGCCTAAAAATGGGAGTGAAGCTTGAGAATCGCTCTGAATACCTATACGCATGCCTTGAAAACCGGTACTTTGGGGATTATTTTCTTCTCTCGTTGTTGAACAAAAGATATCACAAATGTAGTTTTTGAACATACGTAATTCAGATCCTACATTATATTGATTGGAGTTCTTGTGATTTCAGCTTTTAAATATTTTACAATGCACTTGCTATAGTCTAATACATAACTGATAACATCCGGAAAGTGCATGCATGCATCTGCAAGCTAAATTACTTTTGTTGCCGACTTCCATTATGAATGCCACATGCCGTTATCTCGTATGCAGCAGGTGTATACTGTATACATATACAGTACAGATCAGCAATACTGTATACGAGCTTGGACCGATTGCATATGAATATGTATAGAGCATGACAAATATGTATACCTATATTAAATTAACAGCACAGCAAAGCAATAAATATTGTTTTGGTTGTAGCTTCGAAATAACTTCCGTCGAAGATCTGAATAATGCACACTCAATGCATTTTCACGTGTGCCTCATTCGCATCTTCGACTGAACTTCAACAAGTGGAGGCATTCATCATGCGCAAAGCATCAATATTGTGTATGACATGGATATAATTAACATCCTATATACAGGTAATCATCCTTATTTTTGTCTGAAATTGCAATTTATACTTTACAACTATCCACGCCATATGTTTGATTTTTTTTAGAATTCTTTACGTTGGTGCAAACTATAATTCGTGTTAGTAGTGCATAAGCCATGTTGTTGCACAAAATTCATGAATTCCTACCGAGTCTCACAATCTCTTCATGCATGTTGCACATCGACTTGCTCATAGAACATAATTTTTATTCTCACAACTTATGCCCAATGCTCGATGCTTGCGGGGATATATCAGTATAAATGAAATTGCATCATGTAACCGTGATTTCCTGTCGTGATTGCGCTACTATTGGGCAGAAGGAATCTTAGCTTTCTAGCTGGCACCATTTTCTTCCGGCTGATGTTTTTTATGTGACTATGTATAACCCTGAAGAAGGCTAACGAACGTTTTCATCCTCTGATTCTGCGATGCGTGAAAGCATATAGTGGTCATATGTAGGAACACTCAAAAAAATAGGATAGGTGTTGCGGGCTACCCTATATGATAGCGCACAAAGTGGGTCTTGCCAAGTCTGCCACATTTGGACAAAATCCTATCATCTCGGAGGGTAAATGAAGCAAAATCATGCTGGTATTTCAGCGCTACATTCAATGCAATTTTTTGGTAAATAGATTTATACATGCATAGCGTGGGATTATAAATTATCATAATGAATGCGTCAAATGAGTTTAGAAAGTCAAATACGTAAATAGTTGGGAAATTGCTTTGCATCATATTTGTTCATATGAACAGCGATTTTGTCTGCACTGATAAGACTACTATGTATACACTGGAAAATATATGCTTTCAATTAAATATTGCATTGGCATTGAAGTTTCATACGTCATTAACATTTGCCTTCCCTTCTCCAAAATAAACATTAATTATTGCCTGGGGATATTTTCAAAATTCCATATTAATGTTTGCACTGTTCAAAACGCGCTTCAGCAATTGCGTTTGATGCAATGTAATTTCGCGTATTCTCCAACGAAATCCGACTACATATTTTTCATTTGGAAATCGCCCGGTTGAAATATTTTTTGATGTTAAAAGTTGGCAAGGATCCGTAACAATTCTAATAACAATAAATGCGATAGTAAATTTTAATTAAATGTAACTTAATAGCTAGGCGTGTAGTTTAAAATTATAATTGCGCTTTTAACGAATATCGGAAAATATTATTACAGACCTTCTGTGCTTTATTTAGCTTTTAGGCAACAAATACTTATTACTTCTTTCTAAAAATGTCTACATGAATTCTTCAAAGTTCGCCACCGAATCTAATATTAAAGCTGGATTAAATTATGTATATGGTTGAATATACAGTCGTGCTTTGCGAACACTGAACAGTTAATGCAGATATTTTCCGGACAAGCAAATTTCAATATTTATAAATGCACCAAAGCTTTTCTATAGAATGTCAAATTGGACGTACTAGACTGCGAACAATGCATACAAGCAAGGACAAAGGAAACTTCAAGTCCATCTCTGATCATTCAGACGAAATACCGAGAGTATGTATATTGAGGTTGTACGTTACGAAAATTCATATTTAAAAACCCTTTTGATGTAGGATTTATCATGTAAACATATACACAAGCGGAATGTTTACCTATAGACGTGTGACACGTACGTCAGGGCACACTTTACTTCTTTACTAGCCTATTTTATATAAAGCAATTTTATTCTTATAAAAGGATGAGTCAAAAAGTCGTTTCAGATATCATACGTTTATAGGAGTGAGTGAAATACATTAAACAGCATATGGACCTTACCGCATGATTTTCGGGGGCTATCCATTTGCTATGTACTTTTCCCTGACCGTTGGATCAATGCTTCGAGGTCGTCCAAGTTTCAAATTCTTTACTACTAAAGATAAGTAGGTATAGATGCAATTGGACAAGTGTTCTTGAGTTCTTTGTGAGCTTAATTATGCATGAAAACAGAAATTAAATCGGACCAATATTGACGAAGCTGGACCCACTTAGTTGAAGTGTCAAAAAACATGCATATTCCCGATCCATTTATTAACTTTACTGCATCGGTTGGTGATATTCTATCTTTGCGGCGCAGATGCAAATTTTGCGTTATTTTAATATAATTATTGTTCAAAATGCGAACTATCCTAGCAAAAATAGCGAGATTTATTAATTAATTCATATATAAATATACATATGTTAAAATATGTAGGGTATAAACTAATTAAATTCCAAATAGCTTGCGTGCATTCTTAATACGAATCAGTGAACAGTCTGGATTCAAAACAAAATCTACCACATGCGACATGCACTTTCAGGCGCGCTTAAATTTGTATTTCTGCAATTTTTCCTACATATGTGCGATTGAGTGATGTGCACATTTTCATCGGGCGCAATTATTTTTGTTTACGAAAATTGCGTCGGTTTTCTGTGAGTACCAAGTTCCTCTTGGGAGTGTATATTGCAAAAAGAAAAATCGCAAAATGGCACACAGCACGACGTTGAAGAGCTTTTGCTTCATCTGTAATCATTCGCTGTCCGTTATTTTCCTAAATGGCACTGCTGCGTGCTGTTCCCTGCTGAGAAATCCCAGTCCCAGTTGTCCCCCATTGTGAAATAATTTTCTCCGCATCGCCGTCTGATATTACTAAGACATCGATTTTCCATCTTTGTTGCTGAAGGCGGATCCAACTTGTGCAATCCAGCGATTAACGCTCCTGAGGCAACTGTGTGACACTGGTGCATGTCTTTGAAATGATGCATTAATAATTCGAGGAAATTACATTCCTGTCTGGTGTGTGTGTGTGTGTGTGTG